>JANSTP010269014.1:0-10556 GCA_025330745.1 Cladonema radiatum | reverse complement strand
ATTGCTAAAACCTTGCATTGTCCTCTAAACATAAATTTTGTTACAAAAGCCGCTACAAACGCGTTTTATGCCTGCCCCCCTGACGAAAAAGATACATCTCTAATGCCCCCCTAGAAAGGAGAGACCAGCTTCGTGATTTGTTCATAATTTATTGAGTGGTTTGGGTGGTTTTTGGAATTTTCAGAGTTCCTGAAGTATTGTTCTACAAAGCATTGTTCTTGAATGTATTGAATTACGTTCTGTAGTCAGTATTTGTGTTGAGACCTGGAGCTGGAGTTTATGCAATTTCTATAATATGCTGGAGGTCAATAATATGTTGTAGGCACAAATGGGAGCACGAAGTACGCTAAGACTTAGGAGCGTCGGTTTATATAGGCCACGAGATGGTGGGCAGCTCAACCGACGTTAAATAAAGATAACTTAACTTATCTTCAAAGTATTTTTTAAAGTTTAAAAGCCTCCTTTGCTTTAAATTTCAAATAACTGGGAGAGTATTGAGTCACGGGGGTTGGAAAACCGCTTCCAATAACTAAAATTTTCGAATAACTGAAGTTCGGATAACAGAGGAAAATTTACATTGAATTAGGCTAAAAAGTACAGGGGGAAATGATATCTGTTCAAATAACTGGAAATTTCGAATAGGCGCAGGTTCGAATACCTGGGAGTCTACTGAAATATGTTTGAGCTAATGGAGTGACTAATCTCCCACAAGGTAAACTAACAAAATTAATTGCAACAACAATATATATTTTTTTGCAACATCGTTATGTACAATATATACGAGAAAAATATTGTTTTATGCATTTTTTCGACAAAACACGTTTTTTTTTGACACAAAGATTTCGAAATATTGAAATCAAACATTTGCAATCATCAACCAATGTGTTACCCTCCTGTCCCCCCTCCGTTTCGCCCAATCTCCCATTACCCAAAAAAACTACCCTACCCACCCAATATTTTGAAACCGCCCTCCCGAAACCCCCACCCTTAAAAAAACTATTATCCCAAAAAAACTACCCTTCCCTCCCAAAAAATATTTCAGAGCTTATCTCCAAAACAACCCCCCCTTACCCCCTACCTCAAAAACGTTTGGGTATTACTTCTGCTAATTTTATTGCAACACTTCTCAAAGGAATGCCAAGACCAATAGACAACTTCTCGAATCGAAAATAAACAACAAATGGAGTGTTAGATGTTACATTGGAAATAGATTGTTGCTGCCCAATCGCGACGTCACAAGATCCCGACAAAGTGTGCTGCCGTTTAGTGATGTTATTCTAATATACCTTGTCCGGAACTTGGAGTCGGTTTCTCATTGATGGTAAATGAATCTATTTTCTCGAAAACCCTCCATTTTGACGTCTAGTTTTCAATCTCTCGCAAAAATCACAAGTATTTCAGTGAATATCGTTGCTTGGCAACTTTCCGGGTGTTTCCATTAAGATGGGTTGAGAAGTTTTGCCACTGAATTTCTTGAAGCATTTTTCCGAAGGGACGGAATTAACCCCTTTATGTAGTGTGAACCCCACTCCCTGTATTCGATACAGAGCGGAAACCCCAGTGGAACCCCATTTTACCCTTCACCTTCCCCCCTCCCCTTGTAACTATGTACCCCAATTCTTCGTTGATTGATGATTGCAAATGCTTGATCTGCTTTCGAAAACTTTTTTTATTTTTTTAACATAAAACAATTTTTTCTCTAAATAAATAAAAATAAATAAATAATTGAGTAACATAAATCAACTTAAATAAATAAATGAATAAATGTTAACATTGAAATTTTTCTTCCCCGCCAACCACTTCTCCACCATCTTGTTCAACACCAACATGTCCGCCTGCATCAATCACACCTGTACTAACAACTCCGTCTCCTAAGTATACATCAATATGTCCTTCTCCTGGGACATTTTCACCAAAACCAGAAACAGTCATGACCCCTGTATATGCAACCGTTCCAATTTCTGCTTCAGCACTTCCAATTTCTGCTCCGGTTCCACCGGCTTCTGCTCCTACACCTGCTTTTCGTGCATTCATTGCAATTTTAATTTCTGCGCCTGCTCCGTTTCCACCACTCGATCCGCAGTCAGGTTTATTTTCAACGTTTTGTTTAGCTTGCACTTTTGAATTTGCAAAATTCATATTAGAAGCTCCATCAATCATCTCAATAGATCTGCCAAATTTTTGTTGATCTCCACCAGTCTAAATGAACAAAAGCAACATACCGGATAATGAAAATTTTTTTAATTCGTGCAATAATAACAGAAAGGAAGTTAGAAAAACCTTAGTCTGAAATCGATCATTTATTTATCTGTCTATTTACTTATTTTTTAGTTGAAAACTGGCTTCTTATTATTGAATATCCGATTTGATCCCTTCTTTTTGTAAATCCAGGACTAGATTTGATGTTTGGCTTCAAATGCTTGTGAATTTGAGGGTTGGAATTAGAACTGAACTTAAGTAAAGATCTAACCTCATTGCTTCTATTGTCTTCTTCCTCTTGACCATCCCCTTGTTCTCGAGCTTCCATGGGGTCGTCCTTGAGAAAAAAATCTGTAGGATCCTCCCCATCAATCAATACTGGTCCTGGAGTGGCAGTTCTTTGGTTACTTTCGTCATCACTGTCAAGTAAAATCGCGGGCATCTCAGGGACAGGTGGTGTGGGGGTCCATCGGTAATCGTCTGGGGAAGTTGGGCGTGGTTCTCCCTCAATTCCATCTTCAACTGGATATTCTGTAGGCTCCATTGGAATGTCAATAGCTCTAATGTGAGCGGGACGTATAAATTTCTTCTGTATCACATCAACCTTTCTGTGGTGCTTGCGTAGTTTCTAAAAATAAATAATACATGGATAAATAACACACAATTTAAATTCACCCAAGCAGGTGATTCACCATTAGGAAAAAAAGACCGATAAACTCTTCCATTACCTGCTGTCGAGATTCCAGCATAGAACTCCTTCTTCCATCAGCCATTTCCGCTTTTTCTTTCTGTTTTTTCTTGATTTTTTCGATTCTTGCTTGTTGACGTTCTGCATTCGTCATTATGATTCGCTCACGTTTCGCTTCTCGTTCACGTTTTTTCTAAACAAATACATTTCATCAGTACCATTGCT
This sequence comes from Cladonema radiatum, assembly GCA_025330745.1. Classification (NCBI taxonomy): domain Eukaryota; kingdom Metazoa; phylum Cnidaria; class Hydrozoa; order Anthoathecata; family Cladonematidae; genus Cladonema; species Cladonema radiatum. The sequence goes on along the minus strand of JANSTP010269014.1, from coordinate 7,444 downwards.
CATATGAAAGTAATAAAATCAAGAAACAATTGTTCCGTGGTGGGGTACCTCTGAGCGTGATACAGCCATCGCACTTTTTCTACCGTCGCTCAAAGCTTCTCTTTCAAGCATACGAATTCGTTTATTTTCAGTTTCACAACGCTCCTGTTCAGCCTTGGCTTGCAACTTTTCGCCACGTTTTCTTTCTTCCTCTTGCTTTTTCTATACAAAAAAAAAGATAAGCATGTTGCTTTTTCAAAATAAAAGAAGGTGAAAGATTTAAAAGATGAGCATCAAATACGTTTGGTCTAAGCTTTTCTGCGAGGTCTGATTGGATACTGTTCGGTCGAATGGACTCGCGGAAGATTTTTGTTGGCAAGTAATAGTAAATAAAAATGCCGTATCTATAAAAACTAATCAGTACATTTTATTTGCTTACCAATTCTCGAGCTGCTTTCTCACGTTCTTGCGTCTCTTTTAATCGGTTTTCCCTTTCCAAGATGCGTTGGCGCAAATCTTCTTGTTTAGCGGTCATTTGCAGCTGCACAATGTTTGTTCTAGGGAGATTACACCGCCCGGCGTTTTCAGTCCTCGATCTCAACGCCGATGTACGTCGTTCGTTTGCATTAGCTAATCTTGTTGCCAGATCAGCAGTTTTGCCAGACTTTCGTACCGCCCTTGAGGGCGTTTGGGGTTTGGGCGTACATGGGCGGCTTCCTTCATTTTGTACTTCGAAATAACGGCATCCTTTCTTTAAAGGCGGTAATTTATTCGAATGCTTCACTAACTCCATATTCTTAATACGTTCCCAAAAGACCTTTGCATCTTTTTTCGTCATAATTGGTTTTTTCGATTTTGCTAAAAAGCATTTATTGTTAAGTTTAGTGACTTATTTAATACTGGGTTTGATTTTTGATCTCTAAAACTGAATAAGGAGCTCAAAGACACTCATCTTTACTTTAGATTGGGCTATTGACCAGCTGATTGTCCCCAGGCGGCCGTCTGACCTAGTTAACCCCGCTCCAAATGAGATTCAATTTTGCATGGTGGTAATTCAAACTTTTGACTTCAAAATAAAAATTTTTAAATTGTGCCTACTTGACACAGACCAGTCTTCCTCGAAATGGAAACTAATGTATGTAGTATTGTGCCCCTTGATTTATCCTAACCCTTCAACTCTCCTATGGTAGTAATCTTTTTTTATTCTCCGTCTAGGAAACTATCTTTCGATTCATTGGTTATTTACCTGGAGTGGCAGAGCTTGGTCCAGGCCGCGGGCCGTCAGACTCAGTTGATGATACAGAACTATCAGAACCGAGGCGCTTCAACGGAAAACCTCGCGTATCGTGAAGATTTATGTACGGTACCGATCTTTTCACGGTTTTTATCGAGTTTTCACTTTCTCTTCGTTGAAGTTCATGGTCATCAATTTCTGGCGTCTCGAGTGTTGCTTGTATGCCACAAACATACATTCCTTCGTCGTCCTTTACTTTGTTCAGTTTGAAAATTCCGAAGCATTCTCCAAAAATGTTGAAAAGTGTTTCCTTACGATGATCATGCTGATAGACGGCGTCAACTCCTACTATTGATACTCCGTCGACGTCCGGAACGTTGCGATCGCTTTCCCTTGTGTACAGTGTTTTCGGACTTGTGATATTTTCCTGCACGCTGCAAGAACTTTGCGGTTGATTATTTTCAGTTTTATCAACTTCTTTGCCTGTATCATCCTTTCCCTCAAATTCAGCTACTTGAATTGGTGCGACTTTACTACTTTTTTTGAAAAACGATTTGAAAAGTTTTCTAAATCTTCTTCTTTCTTTTTTAGCGGTAGTTTTTCCTCCACCACGTTTCCCACGTGTCTCAGGCACCTCTGCTACTTTGACATAATCTTCGAGTTTAGGGAGTACTGAAAGAAAGTGATGTTGATTTTTCCTTAGAATCCCTATAACAATTAAGTTATTTATGCGGCGAATTCAGCCACCCAAGAGAAGACATTGTTTGACTAAGTTAGCAGCGAAATAAACTTGACACAAAATACTTTTTTATCCATTTTGACCAGGACATCCAACATTTTTAGAATTTTGTACAAGTCAAGAAAACTTCTGGTGAGCTTCCAGAGCTAAACTCGAGTGGGATCACTCACGATCATTGTAGCATTATATTTTATATAGGTGTTTTAGATATTTGTTTTTGGGTCTGCTAAATGAAGTGCTCTAAGTGCTTTAGTGCCAACGTGTTTAATTTGTAAGGGACCACTCACATATCAATTTTTTCCATGCTTAGCGTCATATCGTCGCTAAGAAGCTGACCTAACTACCTAGTGTTCTTAGCATCAACTCTAAAAAATTGCCGAAAATCGATATTCCATAAATGATCATACGCATAATTTTCTTACGCACGTAGCATGAAAAGTGAAAAAACATTGTAGAAATCTAAACATACGGAAGTCAGTATGACTATTCCACTTTCACATTGTTTTTACAAGATTTTCTGAGCTCATCGATTTTAGGTTGCCCCAAAATGTTTTATGTACATCAATTTATGTAAAGAAGATAGCCATAAAGTTTCTGAAAAATCGATATTTTTCAACCAAGTATTACCGTCACAGCTCCTTACCGCTAAGCGTGGGAAAAATCGATATGTGAGTGGTCCCTTAGGTATTTTAGTAATGAGGTGTTCGAAGTACTCCAGTGTTAAGTGCTAAAGTGGTCAAGTGCTTAGTACATGTTCAAAAAATGCTTAAGTGTTTAACAAGCTCAAGTGAATAAGTGGTTAAGTATTTGTTCAAGTGGTTAAGAAACAAATATTCTTAAAGTATTAATGTTGTTCATGTATGCTGGATGTTCGTACGTGTTTATCTTTGAAATTACGTGGCACGTTCGGTAATTAATATTTTATAATATTTTAACGTATCATTTAGGGTGGTAAAGGCTCTTATTTCAGATTCAGGAAAGGAGGAGACCAATGGGCATTTCATCACACAAACCCCTGCTTTCAGTATCTATCAAGTACCGAATTTCCAATTTAGAAGTACAGGAATTGGTATATAAAGTATTTAAAGTTCGTGTTACTTTCAGGCACTTATCCAGCACTTTAACCCTATGTCACATGGGGGGGGGGGTAAATTTTACCCAACATACTTTTTTAAATAGATTCCGTTGTAGTTATTAATTGCAATCATTTTCCAATAAAAAAAATTTGTAACTCGGTCCTCGTCCCTTGTTTGATTAGTGATGAGTTAGTTCAATTTAGTGTTTTCTAACTTAAATTGTTAAAATATTTTATCAGTGGGTGAACGACGTCGGACTGACGGCATAGTAACGTCATTATGACGTCATAGCCTTCAAAAAGCTGTCGGAGCCGTAAATTCCGCTTTTCGGGAATTATGATGACGTCATCACTTTTTAGATGGCTAATAAACAACCAAACTAATTTAGTTATTATTAATTCAAGATACTACATTAATCTGACTCATTTTGTATCAGTTTTACCAACGACTTTTCCCTCTCGGAAGATCCCCCATTTTGACCCAATTTCCAAATATTTTTGATTTTATGGATGAAGAACGTATTTCATTCTACTTAACATCACCAATTTTTAGCATCTAAATCGTTTGGGAAGTCTCGTCTTTGGTAGGGTAAAAATTACCTCGAAAAATTAAAAAGTTCGTCAATTTTCGGTGTTTTTGATGACGTCATCACTTAATCACGTGTCCTAATGGGGTCGAAACTTAATTTTTCAAAACTACTTATGATGTTTTACATTCGTGCCAAGTTTCATTCGATTTCGTTGAGTACTAGAGATTTTAACCTCGGGGGGGGGGTAGTTTTTACCTCCCCCCATGCAATCAACGTACATAAAAAAGCCCATTTGGAATAGGGTTAAGCACTTTCCAAGCCCTTATTCAGCACTTTTCTATCATTGAAACACACAAGTTTAGAGCACTAATTAATAACTCCAAACACTTAGAGCACTAATTAAGCACTTGAGGACTTTAACACCTAAGCACTTATTAATCACTCTTGAGCACTTGAACGCCTAAGCACTTATTAATCACTTGAACACTTAAGCACATCAGCACTTCAGCACTTCAGCATATGAAAAATGTACAACGTTAACGTCTTTTGATCACTGTAGTTTGGCATAGATATGAAATCCTTGATAGCCAGTTGATTAGATTGCTGGTAGGGAACAGTCTTCGAAATCTTCGAAACGGTTCATGAAGGAATGATTTAAAAATTGATGTAGTTATAAAAAACAATTCAGTTAGTTTTTAAAATCAAGTTTGAGCAGTTAATCCACGCTGAATTATGAGGATCATAAGGTTTTGAAATCATCTAAGTCGAATGTTAAAGGACCGAATAATTTGTTCAATCACGGTTCCATTTACATGGTTATTCATTATAGAGGTTCGAATTTAGTGAGTTCAATTGTATATATTTGTTAAGGGATTGCTCCTGCATGGTTAGTTCATAAATATTATGGAATAATTTATGGTTTATTTGTTTACTGTTTATGAAAAATGCGTTTGTGCGTTTCCTTTTCTGTTTCAAAGCCTTATCTGACGTCAAATATTTGACGTCAATTATTTACAGGAGGACAGGAAAGCGTTTTACAGAATCAAACAAGCCTTACCTATATAAAATTGTTTTCAGAGAGTAAGAGTATTTCATTGTGATGAATGTCAATGCTAAAATGGCACACCTTTCCATATACAGTAAAACCTGTATAAGGTGGTCACTGTATAAGACAGCCACCTGTCTAAGAAGGCCACTTTTTCAAGTTCCCAATCAAGCCTTTTACATTGAAAGGAACCTCTCTAAGACAGCCAGTTTTTTTGGCTCCCAAAGGTGACCGTCGTATACAGGTTTGACTGCAATGGGCACCCTTATTTTGTAGATAAAACTATTCCCCATTTGAAAATAAGCAAAACGTTTTGTTTAGCCACTCAAGAAAGCTTCATCCGAGGTAGTCTAGTAACAAAAGATGGCGGCTCCAAGAAGATAAATCTCTCTACTGTCTCAACAACGAGCTTTTCCCAGCTCTCAACCCAAAATGAGGGGCTGCGCCTTCATAACCTGCCATCGGCAACTTAATTCTATACCATTACTTTATCCCTCTTCTATTTAACTCTATACAGGCAACTGATAATGTCTCAGGTACTTAATCTTAACGAGACACGATACTATACTCATTTTTAAAAAAGCCTTGAATTGTTTCCGGCTTTATTCTAGAGCTTCCTCCTTATGAAATTACCCAGATTACCGAGAGTATATAGTTATAAATTTCACACTGAATTTCATTGGCACCTATTAGATCATCATCCTATTCTCTTGAGCAGCTCGGAGAAAGTTTTAGGTTATAAGTTTGATGCCTCTGAAAGATTTTTGTAGGAACACTCTAAAGCCATATTATCGATGACTATATACGTAAGAAAAAATGCCAATGGAAGACGATTACCGTAATTTCGGTCATTATTCGAAACTATTGTTTAAAACGGTATTAAAAAAAATTTTAGGAGGCAAAATAATTTCCAAAAAAAATTCGCACAAAAACTTAAACCGAGTCTAACATCACAATGCGCTAACCATCCATTTTGTACTCGATATCTTTAAAAACAGAAAAGTTACTTTCAAAAGCAAAGCGACTATTTTTACCTTCACTTTGAATAAGCATGTTATGAAATACAAATCGATTTGAAACACCATCAACAACTTATTTTTCAAACTTACCTCGGTTGTTGACATTGCATATCACCCTTTCACTTCCTTGTTGAGCATCTTCAGTATCAACCAAACCAAAACGGCATTCAACTGGCGCTTCTTTTACAAGAATACGCGTGTGCATCTCCCCTTCTGAGCGATACTCTATATACACCCTAGGTGTACTGTCGCGAGTCGACATCTTCGGGTCACCACCCAACACCTCCTTATTTATTATTTTCCAGTAATTTCAATAAGAGCTTTTATTCTAGTCGCTTAATACAAATTCTAATATTATCTCTTGTTCGTATTGTAAAAATGTAAACTCTGTATTCCTTAATTTTTTTTCCTCAACTTTTTTTGCGACTGCTCTCATCGGAGTGTGGTTGGAGAATGAATGTTTCAGTGTTGAACATTGATATTTGACGTCAATTATTGGAATATTTGGTCTGAGAAAGATGACGTCAATATCGAGCCATTCGGCGTGCCAATAATCTATACACATGGTTTAAAATTGTATCATATGGCTTGAAATTACTTGGAATTTCCAATCGTTAAGTTGAAAGCATTTCTTTGGTAGAGAGATGCACGCTTTTCTTTTTATCAGCAACACTTTTATAAGCAACACTAGGCTAAAGATAGCCATTTTTAGGCAATACCTTTAAACTCCATTAGCTACGTGTATAAATACTTGAAATACAGAACATCAAATTTTATGAATGCAATCGTAGTTTAGTAATACTATTGAAACTTTAGGTTCTCTATGACAAGTAAAAATGCTAAAAACAAGTAACATATAAGCAACATGCGACCATCAAAATGGCTGAATTTTAAGCAACACCGAGGCATGTGTTGAGTGTTGAAAAAACCGTCGTTTATAAAAAAAGCGTTTAAGATCATAAGAAATTCTGGCGTAAGGCACAAATCTAATTTCTAAAAAAAAGAAAATCAAATTAATTTGCTTATTTGTGAATCCTTTTCCTTCCGGTAGGGTGTTAGAAAAATGAAGCATACGAAATTTGTTAGATTATCCCTAATATGCTGGCATAAACACCAAAAACGTTGTAAAAAAATGCATCCAATAATGATACAGCCATATTAAACTATGGCAAGTTTCCTACAGGGCCGCCGGAGCCACGGGGGCCACGGGGGAACAGACCCTCCCCGTTTTGAGCAAAGACAAAAAGTGCCCTTTGTCAGTTTTTTCTGCAGCCATTTCATAGATATTAAAGAAGGATTATTCAAGGAAAGCATTCAAAATCCTCTTATTAAGCTTGCAAGCATTTATGCAAAAGTATGAAAAGAGGCTTTTTTTTCCTCAAAATTCAAAAGCAGTTGACTGTTTCATCTTATTGGCTTATCAAAAATGATCAAAAACATTTGATAATTCATTAATAGGTTGAATCGAAACAAAATAACTGTATATTCTTTTGCTCTACTTTGGATCAACTTGTTTACAAAAGAGCTGTCTGCACTTGGAAAAGTTGAAAATTTTGGCCAAATTTGGGTTAATAGACCTTGCTTCCTTCCTTTTAAAACACCTAAATTAAATTTAAGCTATCTTGAAAATTTTCGAAATCTGCTACAGTACGGTACAGAGATGGGGTGGGCAGGTGGGCTATGTCCCACAAAACATTTTCTGAACATCTTCAGTTTTTACTACATTTTTTTAGACTGTTTTAATATTTGGCTTATTGTAATTTGCGGAATCAAAATGATTCCGCGGAATCAAATTTTCGAATAAAAAAAACCTCGATTCCGCA
>JANSTP010269003.1:0-10556 GCA_025330745.1 Cladonema radiatum | reverse complement strand
CATAGAGATATGAACCTTCTACAAAATACGTTCGAACATTATTGAAAAGAACGAAACTTCGTTAGATTTGAGCACGTATTTACACAAATATACATTATTTTTTGTCGTTAAAATTTTTAAGAATATCGTCCATCAAAGTTTTCATAGAAAACAATCTTCGTCCTTGCAATTTAGCATTCAGCAATTTAACATCAACATTCCCTCCTGTTACTTCAGATTTGAAGTTCATTATGCCTCACGCCATCCTGAATTTCAAAATTCCTTCTCGTAGTTTTTTCATGTATTCAAAGTAACTCTCCTTGTTCACTCATCCTCCGTTCAAAATACTTGGTTTGAATATTTTTGTTCGTTTTTTTCTACGTGTATCGTCCGTTACATTATAACGTCCTTGCGTAACTATATTTATAATTTTTCGCTTGTTGTTACCATGCGAGAGTTCAACTTTTATTGGGGATTTCGAAGAAATGGTTTTCCCCTGCACTTTGAAGTATGTACCATTTACGATTTTACTTCTCGGAACTGTCTTTGTGTTAAATTTTTTCCCATTTATCCTCAACTCAATGTTGTCCTCAGGAAATGATTTAGAGATAGTGGCACGTACAATAGGCTTTGTATCATTCGTACCGTTTTTCGGATGAGCAATTTCGTTTCGATAAGTCTGTTGGTCTTGCAGAAACGAATTGACAATACTTGAGCTATCCATAGACATGCGTCCGTGTTTGTACTGTACCAGACCATCGGACAAGACCGATATCGGTCCGTGACTGCTAATAAAGTTTTCTTTATTTACTAAGTTATTATTGTTCCTGTTATCAACTAACTCTTTATTCTGAATATCGAAATGCTGAGACGTTCCTTCATTATCGGGAATCTCGTCTGCTAAACTTGGGTCGATACTATACGGTACTTTTTCACGCATTTTTGCGTTTTCTTCACGATAACGTGAATGGTCAAAAACATTGTCGCCTCTATCGGCATCAAAACCTCTGTGAAACATCTGACCATTTTGTTTTCGCAACATTTCAAGTAAGTCATCTGGTGATCCCCCATATCTCGTTTTGTCTCTTTGTACACTGTCTTTATATGTTGGACTGAACCACCTCGGATCACCAGCTCCCATAAGATCGGCTTTCAGTTGGGCGCCGTGCAGTTTGTCAAGTAAATTGGAAGGATCTACACCTATAAGAAGTTATGTAAACAATCACACAATTGAATAATGTGTTAAGAAATATGCAAAATGTTAGTAAGAAGATTATAGTGGGTTCATGCCGTTATAGTGGGTTCCACAAGCGTTATGTTTTTGAAAAATTTTGATTTTTTGTATAGGGGAGATATCGATAGTCATTGGAAAAACCAGACAAGACACTGAGATTTCTACGCAATATAACCTTCTGCTTCATTTTAAATTCTTTGACTTACCATTCATAGAATTCATCACTCCTCTTTCAGTATTTCCATTTTCTGGAGTCATGTGACTTGGGTCCATGCCGTTTTCATCAATATTGGCAACGGGGTTGGTGATTTCTTCTTCTGGAGCTGGCATATTTCTTTGAAGAGTTTTCATTTTTGCAATTTCCAGAAGTTCATCAGGATCTTGTGTGTTTGGTATGCTGTTGGTATAATGTAGATCTGGATTGAACTTCGCATTATCATTGGAAGGTAGTGGATCTTGAGGAGGATCTGATATGTCGTTCATTTCCACGTGTTTGTCGTTAAATATCGGTGCATCGCGACGTCCAGATATCGGATTATCGTCTTGCTTTCCCATGTTACTATCAAGTGGCATATTCATCATGGGCATATTACCTAATTTGGGTGGCTGGTTCAATTGCATGATGGTCTTTTGTAAGTCAAGAGGTTGTTGATCTTGGTTAGTCATGGGCATTTGAACCTCATTATTTGGGTTGTCAGGTGCAAGATTTTGTTGCATAGCGAATTGAATATTTGCAGGGTTACTGCTCTCCATGTTGTCTTTGTCGCTGTTTATATTAGAGCCTTGTTGGGGGAGAAAAGAAGGCCTCGTAGGGAACGTTGGTACATTGCTAAAGCTTCTTTGGTCACCTGTCAAAGGCTTGTTATGACTGAAGTCTGATATAAGTTTAGCTGCTGCAGCAAGTTGCGAAAAGCCTGGGGCATTGGTCATTATTGAGTTTATCAATTGAGCAGTCGATGGGATACTGTTTTCGTTATTATTGTTACCATCAGGGAACTGTTGTATAGGTTGTGACTGCATAACAGGCTGAGTGTTTACATTCGAGGTTGGTAGAGCGCATGGTTCTCCAGATATTCCACATCGGGACAAACCACCCTGGTTGAAGGTGGGTGCAGGTGCATAACTGCTACTCGCTTTCGATAACATACCTAGTAACATGGCCTGCAAGTTAGCTTGGTTGGCCTGTTGATTTTTCATTGCTTCAAAAGGATTATCCGGGGGATTATTTAACATATTCGGATTCTGCAAGTTCATAAATTGCTTGCTAGAGGGTTGAGATGGAGAATTAGCAAATGACGATGTAATTTGTTGTTGTATTGACGACATTGGAACGACATTATTTGGAAATGACGGCAAAGCAACTCCAAGATTTGAATTAAGCTGAGCCAATCCGTTACCAGTAACAGTCATTGGATTAGCACCAGAAGACTGGGGACTAGTTTGAGAGTTGTCGAATACTGGCACCAACATCTGGCCGTTTTTTATAAACATTAGCGGTATCCCAGGGATACTCTTTTGACCTGGCTGCATGTTTACTGGTACATTGTTTTTATTTTGATTCTCGGAGACGGCAGAAAGAGGGAACTGTAGACTAGCCATGTTAAGAGGCTCTGTTCCAGGTATTTGAGCAGGTGGGTCCGGAGGTTGAAGTGAAGCTTCTGGTTTTTCCAAGCCAATCGGTGTAATATCAGACCCACTCTGAGTTCTGTTTTTTATTTCCGCGTTTTCTCTTGCGGGTCCGATCGATGCGTAAGGACTACTCGGTCCTTTTGATGAGGATTCTTCTTTTATAGGTGCTGCTGCTAAAGGGACAGAAAAATATTTTGTTAAAAAATATCTTGCAAAGAAATACCAAATGCAACAGAGTTACAAGAAAACCCACTGCTTAGAATATTTTGACTACAGTAAACTGGCACATTGTTACAGGATACACTTTTTATATATGCAAATAGATTCTTAGCAACTAGCCCTAAGTGTGAAAAAGTAATGAAAATAATCAACTCGAGAACTTGATCTCATGCTCAGAAGCAACTTTCAAATTTTTTTTGAATAAAATTCATCGCTTTAAAAAAGATATTTCGATATTTCTTTTAATTAGTATATATCACAGTTTAAAAAACTTAGATCTACCTTTTAATCACTTTTCCTTTTCAATTTTTTTAAAAAACTGGACAAGCTTATTATTATGAAACACAGTACAAGTACGACGAGCACCTGGGTATAAGGAAATGTAGAAAATTGTGCTGTCTAAAAAGGCTAAGGTATCAACTGCTAATAAGCAAGCATTCTGAGAGACCAATAATACTATCCGGCAGTATTACTGTCTGGTTACTATGATATTCCTTACCCATGCTATTTTCTTTATCGCTGTGTTGTGCTTCTAAAAGTGCCATGTGTTTTGCTTCTTGTCTCAACTGTTGGAACTTTTCTAATATTTTATCCACAACTTCTTCAGGAATTATTTTTCGGCGTTCCGGTTGTTTTGAACCATCGGATAGTTTCATCTCGTTTTTCAAAGCTTCACGAGCTTTTGACATGACTATATCATCTGGTGCACTTTTATTTTTCTGGTGCTGCGATGGAGAGACACTCTCCACCTGCTTGTTTGAAAAGTTTGTGTTTGGAGTTACTTGAGTTAAGGGAAGTTTAATTTCCGGTAATCCTAATGGCGACATTTCTTTCAGTTTTTCCTCCAGTTCTCTACTTCCAGTCCTTTTGAATATTTTATCTTGAATTTCTTTGATTTTAGCTATTATATCTTTAGTATTTGTATTACCGCTTTTTAATTGTAGCTTCAAAAAATTTGGTATCGATTCTTTGGAAGTTTTATTGTTTTTCACGGAATTACCAGCAGCATCAATTGTTGTCCCTAAGGACTCGATATCGTCGTCATCAGACGCACTAATCTTTTTGTCATCTTCATTTAGAGCGTGGATAACTTCTTGTCGACGATACGACTGACTTTCAATATACTCATTATTTTTTGCAGGATGTGGTATCTCAACGCGCTTGGAAGGGTGTAGCTGTCCCTTTTTATGCAACCTGTGAGCATTTGACGAGTGCCCTAGAAAAAATGCATAATGCATATACACAGTGACCTATTTGCATAAATATACATTTCCGTAGCGTTGAATCATTCAAAGCAAATCGAAATTCAAATATCTGTTTGATTATACGACACCTATTCTATGCTTTTACAAAGAGGGCTGGTAGACAGGGAATGTAAAGAAGCTACACAAATCTACTTGTAAACTTACTCGCTGCAATAATTTCATTTTGAACTATTAGCAAGATAACAAGTACATTCCATACGTCAAAACTCATACTTTTTGCTGTTTCGTTACATGCATGTCGAATGAATATCAACTACATAAACCCTATTAAATATTTTACTATTATTATATTTCATAGAAAATTTCATTTTTCGAAATTCAGCTTCGAGCTAGCTAGAGTCAGCGGCCTGCAGCGACTTTAGTAAATGCAATGAAGCGTGCTATAAAATCTATAGTTCTTACTGTTAGCTCTTCTTGAAACAAGTTAGCACACATTTGAAGTATGCTCATTTTGGTTGATTTGAAAGTTTTGTTTTTTAAATGGATTATTGGTTGAAATCAAGGCTTGGTTGAAATCCTTCTTTATATGTTTTTTTTTTCAATCTGATCCTAGTTTCATTCTTTCATTTAATTTCTTGCTTTTGAGTTATCATTCACTGTGCGATATGTTGGAGCAAGCTAAGGCTGTGCTTGAAAATGGAAGAGTAAATAAAGTTTGATGATAATATAGCATTTCCTAAATATCGATCTATCCTTGATCTATCAGTGAACAAATTAATCATTTTACTAGATAGTATTTGGGGGAACTTTGGGAAATAATTGACAATTAAATAATAATTTTTTTTAACAAAAACTGCACCTCAAAATATCATTTTTAACAATAGTATCATGGTAAAACATATGGTGGGATTGTTTTATGCTTAAAATAACCAAAAATTGGTCCTGTATATGATAGGAGTTTTTCCTATGGTAAAATATTTTCATGTCAGTCATAAATTGGCTTTTGGCTAGAAAGCTTGAATCGTGGAAGAAAATGAATTTGATCAATAAGTATTTTGGCTATATTTTTACTCAGAGATGTTTGATACCCTATTAAACATTTTATTTGAAGTAAGCTCATCAGTTAGGAACTTTACGAAATCAAATGAAATCAAATTTATTGCTAAATCCTTTATTACTAAAGGAAAACGCTCTCAATAGTATTACCACAAAATTCTTTTAGGCTCAAAGTTCATATTTAAAACCACTTTTACTAGACTAAGCATATGATACGCCATGATACATCATGACTCATCTGACAGACTAGATCTAGTCGTTCTTACAAATTTTATTCTAAGGACAAGGTATCCCTCGCACATACATTCTCCCGCTCTAACCCTGTGCGGCAAATATGTGATACTTTTGGTCAGCGGTTTCCTTTCTCCCGATTTGTCAAGAATGGACTAGTCTACTAATCTGAATGTGTATGATATGTTGCTGTTTGTTTCTTTTGAGAAATCATGTAAGTAATCAATACCATAACATCTACCATAAGGTAATGATATTGTAATGGAGAAGTATAGACAGCCCAGAGTCATAAAAACAGTACGTGTAATTTAAAGGGCTTGTCGACGGAGTGGTTAGGGTGTTATCACAACGTAAATTCACAGACGTTTATGAACATATTTATGAACATACGACAAAACAATACATATGTTTTCGTCAAAAACAATTTTTTAAGGAGAATTTTAACATCCCTGGCTCTCATTGCTACCAGGCTAACATTTCTAACAATTTTCCACCTTAATTTGAACAATTTTCCCCGGGCCACAGAAATTTTAGTAATTAGAAACAGACTAGGAATTGGGCGTCCAAATTTTGAGTTTGAGCATTCCTGGGGGAAGCCATGGTGCAACAGTTGCACGTAAAAGTTTAAAGTATCTTAAGGTAGCCTCATTAACTCACTAACTTCATTAACTGAGCTTCATTAACTCCCAGCCAACTCCTTGTTTCCCCATAAGAAAAAATCTAATTATTTCTACATTTCCCATGGAACAAAATCCGTAACTATAAAATATGTACATCACATAATCACAAAACAAATTTCGACCCTATGTAGCTAATAGGAACTTCTTACGTAAATTAAAAGCATTTCGGCTTGGTAAAATTTAATGTCCTGCACGCTGCACCCCATTATAAGTGACAAACAATTCTCGACCAAATTCAATAAAGCGTACCACAAATTTAGAGTAGTATTTTCATTTAGAGTAGTAGTTCCAAAAAAGAAAAATTTTGACCCCAAAAGTTTCATGACCAGGTGATGGTGTCTATAGTGATTATATAGTGAGTCTCTAGTGTCTACTTAGTGAATTTGTTTCCACAGAGAAGGTATTTCGGCCCCTGGGTGCTTTTAAAGGGCGCCAAATGATAATTATAATATCAAAATGAATTCCAAATCAAATTACGTAATTCATGAACGGCCCCACATTATCAGAATAAGGGACTTAGGAAAACACATCCATAGTACACCCAATGTTTTTTGCATTTTGCTCATAAAGATTAAACAATAAAACACCTCTCCACTTTATCTTTTTCGTGCAGCACTCAACAACCCTTGCTGTCGGCAGATCCACGTAAACGTCTTAAATTGGGACCTTTGAGATATTCTTTAAAAATACTGAATTTTTTAAAAGCTGCTCAAAAAAATAAAAGAGTATCTTTTTAATCATCGACAAGACCAAACTCCTTTAACCCAAATCCCCACCGATGTAGTTTTCATCCGGTTGTTGTAACGACCGTATTTCACCTTCGGACATCTTTCTCATCAAGTTCTCCTTAGATGAGACATTAGCTTGAAAATTACGTATTGCTTTTTTGTCAGTATCATATTCTTGTTTATTTTGCCAGTAGCAGACTGAATTTATGGAACACGATTTCTTCTTGAATCCAACTTTTATCTCATCTTTTCCTCTCTGATTACTTTTCTCGTCTCCGTTAACCAAACTCCTGTTCTTAGTTTCCAAAACTAATTTTCGATTCTGCAGATCTGTTAGATAAACCCTGCAAAAGAATAACTAATTTCACTGATGGAGCATTGAGGCTGCTACCTCTGATTTCAGAAACTGTGCGAAGAATTCATTCTTAAAATCGAATACAAAAATGTCTTCAAAAATGGCCCAGTAGGATCCTACCCGGTGAACCTCCTGGTCCAAATTTTCTAAATTTTAATCTTCCCGGTGAGCTTGAAACACAACCCAGTGAAAAATATGTTGGTTTGTGCATTCTGGTCTGAAATTTAAAAAATACCTATTTACTCGGTACAAGAAATATTTTTTTGAGATATTTTTAAAACATCTAATTTAAAATGTATTTCCTTCCAAACGTATATTTTGAAAGTATAAAAGTTATTATATTAATTTAATTATTTCTCAAATAGAAATTTATTACTCGGTGAAAAAGACAAAAAAAAATTATCTTACCCAGTGAGCCTCTAAATTTGGTTTACCCAGTGAGAATTGGTACCCACATCGGGTGTGTGAAACGGGGGGGGGGGTACGCAACAGAAGAAGTAACATAATTAATTCAGTTGGTACTATGAGATTTTGGTTTTAACAAAGTGCAACAATTACGGAGAAATATACAGAAAATGTTGAGAAAATTTTCCACTTTCCTGAACCTTCCTCAGAGAGTACCTACCATTTGTTGTTACATTAGCAAAAGTCACACTGAGGATTATTAAATTTAAATCGATCATTTAAATATTTTTGGAACAATAGAACACAACTGAAATTATAAAATTTTGATAAAAATGACAAATATTAATTCTTAGTTTTGTATTTATTTGATATCTAGTAAAAAAAATTTTACTGAGAAAATACTTTTTCAAGACTTCGAAAAAATTTAAATAATCTATTTAAATTAAATAATCCTCAGTGTGACTTGGCCTGTTGAAAGTGATGAAAATTTAATTATTTTAAAACACTTTTTACTTTCTTCGTAATACTCTATCTTTACAGTTCAAGAAAAAAAGGTATCCTAAATACAACCACCTTCTTGAAGATTGCCGAGCATGTTTACCACAGAGAAGATATTATTTTCAAATGCTCCTCAAACAGCCACAGCCAACAAACCTTTCTCACTTAACGACTCCTAGGTGATTTCCTCATATTTTGCTAAAGTAATTTTTTTGCAAAAATAAGAGAAGATAGGAATCTGAATACAGTCCAAGTATGATCATAAAACCAATGATTTTTACCGCGTCAGCTATTTCTTTTTCAGCACTTTCGACTTCCATGAACATAACTCTAGCACTTCCTGTTTTTCGATCGCTCCTCAATTGAGATGCCAAGTCGTCTGGAAGCTTATCTGGAAATTCATCTGTGAAGCAGTTGTAAAGACCACTTAATCTGCGAACTTCGTCAATGAAATCATCTTCTGCTTGTTCGTGGGTTTCTGCTCTGTCCATGGTCAAATCCTATATATGTATATATAAAAAAAAATAGTTTCAGTACTAATAAGTTAGAATGGAGCTATTTTCACTCTACCCAGTAACATTTTGAAACAGTAAAATTACCGTACTTAAAACTTTGTTTCCATCATACTGTAAAGGTTTTCAAAATATTTTCAACTTATCCTACATACTGAGGACATTTTTTTTTTCAATATTCCTTTTAAAACAGTTCGCAGGTTTTCCCATTACATCAAAATAAGTTTGAACAAAATAAATGGGCAAGAAACCTCTTGTCGTTATTTACATAAATCAATATCGAATACTAAGTGGTGTTTCCGTTATCAAAGAGCGTTGTAAAATGTAACGCATGACTTGGGGTTATCTAACCTGAAAATTACGCTAAAACGTTCTTGTCAAGCGGGAATACCAAGCCCAACGAATTTCGTTTTAAGGAAGCAGTGAAAGCATGCAGAGAGGAATAACTACGATATGAAATAATACACCTCTGATTCCGTGGCTCGGTGAGGCCCTGGAAGTTGGCTGGCGATGTACATTTGACTCCGATTTCGGAAAGCCGGTAATTTTTTTTTGCAAAAATGCCCGGCCAAATTAAAAATCGGAAATTTCAGTAGGCCGGCTAAAATACCCCTGCAAATTAGCTCAGCCCGAAAACAAATAAGGAAATGCGTCATATAAAACATAGTGAGATATCCTCTAATTAAAAGCAATTAGGTTTTTCCCACAAGATTAGTTCTTTAATTGCTATTAAGTAAGAAAGTTTTATTTGACGTGCATGCCGAAAAATATTCCTAATTTTACCTGGCCGAGGACTTTATTCTAAAGTGTGGGCCCGATTATTCTCAACCTGGTGAGTTTTGGGTACTTTAACAACCCATTGAGAAAAGGGGTGTAATAGCAGTTACCAACATATAGTAAAGTAATTAAGGATATTATCATCTACATACGTTCTTTAATATGCAAGTGAAAAAGGCGAATCATGAAAAAAAGTATGCAGAAGCAACATATGTGTTGCTCATCTTGAAAAACAGGCTTTGAATGTCATATAAAATATGATAAAAGGAATATGAAAGAATGTGAAAGAAAGAAAAAAAAGTATTACCCGTTTGGTTGCTAATAGTTGATCTCCCATACAGCTATCGTTTCCCACCGGTTCACCTAAATTCCTGTCAGCAACTAGGGCTGCTACTCTATTTCCCTTAGGAATCTTGATTCGTGGACCAATATTTGCAATCAGCTGGCTCTTCCTATTGTTGTCTTTTTCAAGTACCAGTTGTATTTCTTCAGGTGTTGCCAATTTAAAAGTCATTTTCACTCGCCTCTTTATCTTTAACATTGTTGTAAGAATGATTGTTGGGTTTATGATACTTCTTGAAGAATAAATGATATTTTCCCAAAGCGTTAAAGCCAGATCAGTTTCACCGTCTAAGTCTGTAATAATTCTGATTATCTGGTATAGGAGCACTGGGGCATAGCTTGCGTACAGTAGCGACACAAACAATCGACTTGCTATCACGCCGTTATTTTGACGTCCAATTCTCATTGCTTCGGCATGCTTTCGTCCAACTTGTCTGATAAAAGATTGGTTTGCCTCGCGAATTCGTTGATGCATTTTATAATGCATGATGGTGTTTGAAGCTACAAGAATGACTGCCAGAACTGCCGTCATGATTGACAAGTAAAGATTGCTAGCCGATAGAAGCGATGTTATCCCGACAACTGTTGCAGATAGTAATCCACCGATAAGGAGAGCGATCTTATATGGATTGTTGCTTCCCTCAATATATTCCTCGTAGTCATAAGGACATACTGTCACTATAAATCTATCAGTTGTAACCATGGT
>JANSTP010268992.1:0-10557 GCA_025330745.1 Cladonema radiatum | reverse complement strand
AAACAAATTATATCTAAAGGAGCGGCAATTGTTCCCATCTTTCTAGGAACAAAGAAAGCGAGGCTATACACAGACATGATTGATTCTGATATCCCCCTGCTTCTTTCAAAAACTGCGTTAAAAAAAGGTGAAATGAACATTGATTTTAAAGAAGATAGCTTGTCTTTCAAAGGCAGCAAAATCCAGCTATTTACAACATCCAACGGTTTATATTTTATTCCACTTACAAAGTCAAGACAAGCAATCGACTGCCTTACTCGTTTGAATAATAAGGACACAATTGTGTTAAGTTTTACTAAAGAAAAAATGTCAAACAAGGAAATAGCTGTTAAATTACACAGATGCTTTTCCCATCCTTCAGCTGAAAAATTACTAGACTTGATTAAGTCTGCTCCAAAAAAATATTCGTCACATGAACTGAAACTGAAAAGGGAGATAAAAATAGTATCAGAAAATTGTGAAGTTTGTAAAAAGTTTAAAAAGCCTCCCGCAAGACCAGTTGTGTCACTACCAATGTCTAATGCCTTTCAAGATGTAGTTGCCATGGATTTGAAGTTTATTGACGGTAGAATAATCCTGCATTTAATTGATGTTTGCACAAGGTTGTCTGCAGCTTCCATTATCCCGGTAGTTTCTATATCCGAGTACATCCCTGCAGGCTACAACTAAGAGATTCCTCAAAATATCAAAAGATATCAAATGATAATTCATACGACAGCCGAATTGCTGAATCCCCTCTTACCTCTTCTTTTATTAAATATAAAGAAACAGAAGATTATCAGAATTCAAACAATGATTCAATTAGTGATTCTGATGATGATCATGCCTATAACACAAATAAACAGAATTCAAAACAACCTGAAGTAACTCATTCCAGTGAAAATTGGGATGATGATAAAAGGAGTAATCAAAACGAAAATCCTGATATTTCTGGCCCACTAGTAAAAAAGAATATGGATATAAGATATAAAGTCAAAGCCTATAATCCATGGGTAGAAGCAACAATTATAGGTAGGGCTGGAAAAGCTACGGGAAAAAATAAAAACTGATGGAACATAAAACAAGGTAATGGAGAAGTTAAATCTATTGACATTTCAAAAATCTGTGAACTTGAGGTACTTGATAATACGAGCTTGGATGAAATTCTGCTCAATGAAACAGTGTTAGCAAATAAAAAACAAAAGGAATTGAATGCAAAACTTGAGGAATTAAAAAAATGGCAGAAAAAAAATGTTTATGAAGAGATAGACAGTTCTAAAAATGCAAAATACATTATGTTGTGTTGGGTCATTACACCAAAGATTATTGATAATACTCCGTCCATTAAAGCAAGACTGCGCTAGGGGTTTTGAAGAGGAGCAGAACTTTAGAACAGATAGGCCCACCTGTTCTCGAGAAGGGGTGCGAATTACGCTTGCATTAATAGCTGCACGAAAATGGAAATGTAGTTCCTTAGATGTAATAACTGCATTTTTACAAGGGAACAAACTAGAGCGGCGAGTCATAGTAAAACCACCAAAAGAAGCTCAAACTGAAAACTTTGGCTGTTACACAAATGTGTTTACGGCCTTGCCGACGCCCCAAGGTACTGGTATCTGAAAATAAAGGAAGAATTATGCAAACTGGGCGATAGACAATTGAAATTTGATCAAAGACTGTCTGATTTTTTTAAGTCAGGAAGGATGATCGGTATTGTTTTACTTTTTGTTGATGTGTTGTGGGGTGGAGAAGCGGAATTTTCAGATACAATAAAAACATTGAAGCTTACATGAAAACATACAATAAAAACATAGGTGTTGAAAATGAAAAATGCTTCCGGTATATTGGAATTAATCTTTCGCAAGATGAAAATGATTCCTTAATTACCATTGATCAATTGTCGTATGCCAATTCAATGAGTCAAATTGAAATCGTGAAAGAAAAAAGTGACTCCAGTTGAAGGTTAACATGAAATGAATTAACATCACTAAGAAGCGCCATTGGTCAGCTTAACTGGCTAGCCAATATTTCAAGACCAGAAATCAGTTTTCAAGTGTCATCATTAAGCTCAAAAGTCCATAATGCAAGTCTAGCAGATATAAAGGAAGCAAATAAATTGATAAATTTAGTCAAAAACAACCCATCATCAATAAAATTACAAATTCTCGATTGCAAAAACTTAATAATGTTTTCAGATGTTAGTTTCAACAATCTCAGAACTGGCCATAGTCAAGGAGGACATATAGTATTTATATCGGATAATCATTCGGTATTACCAATCATTTGGAAGTCAAATAAAGTAAAAAGAATTGCTAGATCTACTCTTGCTGCAGAGACATTAAACAGATATTCGACGAGGTAAAATGGGATATCCGAAATTATTCAGTCGAGATTTGTGATATTGGACGACGCGCAGCGGAGTCGAATATCAGCAAAGCGAGACTGAATAATTTCAATATCTCATTTTGCTGAGTTGAATATCTGTTTTATTATACATCATAAATATATTTACTCATCCATAACTACTTTCCCATGACTTTTGTATTGATTTCACCCTAATGTACACTTGGAAAACTAAGAGATTTACAATACTTGATAGTTTTTGTTTACATTATGAGACGTTCGAAAAATCGAAGTCGTTGCATTGTAAACTTTCTGATGAATAATTTTAGATATTGGTATCGGATATCTAAAATTATTCGTTCAGAGAATTTTATGGGAGATGTATGATAATAACTGTTATACTAATTAGTTACTGAATCCATGGGGATTTTATTTATATGTTAATCATTGACATTCGGTTAGTTATGGTTATGGTTATGGTTAAATGCTATTAGCTATGATATTCGTTATTATGTTATTCATGGTTGTTGGTTATTAGTTATGGTTAGTATGATAACATTACTCATTGATTACGTGACAACACTACATTATGTTATACTTTATGGTAACTGAGACAGATACTAACAACGACTAACACTTCAAGGGACAATTGTCTTTTGTTATTATGTTGTTTGATATTATTTTTCAAAGCAGACAAAACAAAAGCAATAACATCAACAGTAAAAAAACCAGCAAAACAAAATGAGAATTACACTGGGTAACTATACCCAGCTTGTTACAGGACATTATATCTACAGATGCTGATACATATCAGGCATATGTGTAGGCACATAAGCCTGTTTCACCTAGCCTTTTTGAGATTTCAGTACAAAAAAAGTTGTGCCTCAATAAATATTTGTACAAATATTTTTGATTCACTGATTACCTTTATTAGTAAGTGTTTATGCATGATAACAAAACATATTGTAAGAAACATGTTCATACATTTGTACCTTATTTGGAAAAATTTATTCATCCAGTATTGTATGTACTATGTTTTAGTCGATTTACCAATAAATTCTGCTGGTATACACATGACATCCTTTTTAAAAAATCTGGATCAACAGCACACCAATACCAAAAAAAAAAAGAAATCAATACAAAACAAAAATCAATACAAAAAAAAAAAAAGAAATTGAAAGAATAAATTCTGAAAATGAAAAAAATGACAAATGAAAAAATTGTGAAACGTGATATTTAAAAAAAATTAAGAAACTAATTATAAAGACCAGTTTATGTCGGGCTTTTTTACAATAGGAAACCCAAAATAATTTATTCTATCAAGTAGAGATGTTATGAATTTACTGCCTTTTATTTCTATAGAAATATCTAATAGATCAATATATACATGGTTTTACAGTTTTTGAATTTAGCTATGCTTTATTTAAAATTCCTATCAATCTAGTTTCATTTCTTTTCAACAAAGTGAGGTTTCTCCCAATAAAGCCCTTTTGTCAAGCAGAGATGTTATGAATTTCCTGTCTTTTATTTCTATAGAAATATCTAAGAAAAAGCTCTTTTAAACTATTTATTTTTATGTTTCAGTTCTAGTTCAGTTTTAGACAGTTCTCGAATTAAACTTTCCTTATAGAAAACACAGAATAATTGCAATGGGTGAAATTTTGTATAACTTCGGCCTTACTTTGCTCATAGTGACAAAACTTGGCACATGTATACCCCAAGTGGTCCTGCATATTTCGGGCCCAATTTTAACAGTTTGCTGCTATGGTGACGGCTTATTACATCAATAGAAATTCAGTTTTCAAAATTTTTTATAACTTCACCTGTCCTTTGCCTTTGGTGACCAAACTTGGTCGACATATACATCAAATAGTTCTGAAAGTTTTACAGTTGATTTTGACAGTTGGTTGCTATGGCAACAGCCTATGACATCATTAGAAGGTTGGTTTTATAAATTTTTTATAGCTTTACCTGTATTTTGCCTTTAGTAACCAAACTTGGTACACATATACTTCAAGTGACTCTGAAAGTCTTAGGCCAATATTGACAGTTGGTTGCTATGGTAACTGCCTATCTTTTACTTTTTTTCTCACCTTTTTTAAATAACAGATAGCACATTTTCAGCAAGGGATTGCATAGCGATCTTTTGCTTGATCTGAGCTAGCAGGATTACAGGATGCTTCAGCATTGTATATAATGCTATATTTTAGAAAGGGCATCAATTATTTTAATTCTGTTAATATCGCAGCAATCTATGATGCTATAATTAAGTGCAGTAACTTTTATAAAAAAAAAATTGATAAGAAGACCAACAGTCTAAAACATGTCTTAGAGGCTTTGGAACATTGATATAGGACTGCGTTAGCAGGCCAATACGACGCTTCAGTGCCGTGCGACCCTGTGTGCAGCTAGTATCAATTATTTGCAAAAATAAAGATCCTTCAATGTAAAAACAAATTGTTATAAGCATTTGCAGAGCTTTTTTAATGAAATAACGACCTAACCAGATCTGACCTAAACAGGAAGCAGATCGTTAATAAGCTGATCACTTTTCTCCAAGTGTGTTCTAATTATCTGGAGGAAAAATAAGAAAATGAGTTTTTTCACCTCATAAAAACAACAAAAGCATGGAAAGCAGCAATTAGGGGAATGGAAGAACACTTAATCAGTTCTTCTTATGAATTTATATTTCACATTTCTTTGCACCCATATTAATGGCAATATTAGTGGTGGCCAACAATTTTATGTAAAGTGAGATACATCTTACTTTTTTTCCAATTCATAAAAGAGTGGGGAGGGGATCAGGGGCAGGGCTAAGATGAAGTTTACATAGGATAGATCTTGTTAGATCTAAGACCAGGTTTCCCTGGATTATTGATAAAGTCTTCCATCTACCCATCTTCCATCTCCCAATTTATAATTGAAACATGCATGATGACTCGGGAAAGCAGAGAATAATTATTTGAGTTCAATGCAAGTGGTCTTGATAAGACATTGAGTCTTCAAAGCTTCATCGTAGAGTGAGGGGAGGGGGTGTGGGTATTGGTAGAGGGAGACTTGGAAGAGCGGAGAAAGAGTTTGCTCCTATCAAAGCTGCCATGTACAATATTAAAACTAAGTACAATTGCACCCGATTATGAAAAATGGAATGCAAAAAGGAGAGAGAGTTTAGACCATTGTATACCTTTAAATGTCTTAAACCAGGTAAGTGTCACATTGCTAAGAGGACCAAATAGAAAAAGAGAATCCACTATATACATCTTACCTTGGCATGAGATAAGCTGAGAAAAATGAGCAAGTATAAAAAAAAAAAAAATGAAAGGGGTATCAGTTGTTATACATAGTAGCAACCAATTTAGAAAGCACACAAGCCCAACTTATTGAAAATAGTTGTTGCTTTTACCTCTTGTGACATTACTTTTCAGGAACAGTTCAAGTATGATCAATATAGACATGGTCTTACAGTTTTCAAAATTAGCTATGCTTTGTTTAAAATTCCTATAGATCTAAACAAAATGAACAAAAACAAAAACTTTTCAACAGAATGACACCACATTGGCTTCTACGAATAAAGCCCTGCTTGCAACTAGTACCCTTCCTTCAGCCTGCATGACACAGAACTTATTATTTGTGTTTTACTGCTGTTATTTTTATGTCTATTGTTACCAAACTTCTATTCATGATTTATGCATGTGTTGTATGTAAGATGCTGTAATTGCAAAAATTTATACCAACAGCTTGGAGAGCCTGTATTGACAATAAAGGTGGGCACCAAATGACCAAAAGCCGAATTTTTGCCGAATATGTAGCAAATTTTACTTAGCTGAATATTCGAGTTATCATGAAAAAATTTGGCTGTTATGGGAAATCTTTGTATCTTTCGAATAAATACAAAATCATATCTCAAATCCTGATATACAGATATAATCAGATATACATTTATAAAAAGTAATTGATCATGATAGCTGGCTGAAGGTGAGAAAATTTAATTTATTCCTTCTAATCTTTTTTGCTCAGACCTTATTATTTGATCTTTTAAATCATGTCTAGACATAGGAATAAATATAAATAATCATCTCCACGTGCATAAATAATAAGGTACATGTGAAGAAATTGTGGCACTTAAAAAAATATTCACTTCTAATAAAAAAAATATTCGTTACAAAGCGAATCAAAAAAAATTTTATTAACTTTATTAATTACTTTCTTCTTTGTGAATACAATTAAGCTAAAATTATTTTTTCCTAATAAAATACTTTGTTGACAGACTTTCAAACTAAAACAGCACAGATATTGTGAAATCTGTAAATAGTTATTTCTTGATTTTTACTTTGACTCTGATACCAAAACCAGCATATTATTATTACTTTGGTTAAGAGTTTATTTTTTCTAATTGCTTTGCTTACCAAATTAATGACAGGGCTAATGGTTTATCTTTTTAGCTATATCTTGGACGTCCGCACATAGCAAGGGTGTTGGCTATATTACTCATTTTTGCATGAAAAACCCTTTTTTATCTTATGAGCAAAATTTTTTCCTTATAAAAGAATATACTAATATATAACATTGATTATACTAAACATTTAGATATACTGAAACTGGGAGTGGAAGCCGAATTTGGTTTTGTATATTCTACCAAAGCCGTACTTAGAAAGTCGAACTTTCCCAAACTTCAATTGACAATAATTAGATCTGGCTTTATATCGTAACATCATTATGATACATGTTTTAACAGACTAGATCTGTCTACTTTCCAGGGCCACAAAAAGGCATCTTTTGTATTTTCGGGGGGATAACAAAATATCTAAGTAAATTGCAATTTGGCAAGTTTGGAGTTCTTTGCTTCTTGATTCTTGATCATCTAAACTTGGCTCCTTCCTAAAAAATCAAGAAGGGCTATTTTATAGTCTAATGTTTTACTATGAAATTGTGATGAGACCATGATGAGATAAAAATGTTTTCATTTTGGTGATTGTTGATAACATTTATAGTGCCTGCTGTATATTCCTTTGCATAAAAATAGAAACACATAATTTTATACTGTCCCTAAAAAGGTACATGTATAAGTCAAAAAAAAAAGTTTACTCAAATTAATCTGTTTTCTGAATGAGGTTACTTAAACTTGAGGTTACTTACAGGGTATTAGCCTACTGTGCTACTATTACCTCACCAAATTTCTAAACTGTATCTACTTATTTGTTTTGCTTTCGATTTTGATTTTGACTCAAGTATATCAATATTTTCAAAAAGATTTTTTATATTAAGAAAAATTATTTGACTTACACAATATAAATGTTATGGTAGTAGAATAGAAAATACTACACGAATAAGAAAAGAAAAATTTTTACTTTTAATATTTTCATTTGTGCTAAAACAACCATTGGATTCAAATATCTAGAGCCTCATACTTGGAAAAAAAATACTTTTCTAGCGTTAAGGATGGTGTTTGATATAGAGTCGATTTTTTTTTAACTTTCCAGTATACACAGTTTTGAGCAATGAAAATTATCTTGTTGAAATTTTTTGGAAAAGATTCACAGTTTTGTGGATATTCGGACTTGTAGGTTCCTTTTTGTGACGTAACGGACACAGACAGAGATGTATAAAACACTACATAGCTTTTTATATTCAGCATGGATATCAATAATTATAAAAATCATTTTTGATTCTCATATTTTCTTTCTTTATTAATTCAAAATAAATCTGTACAAATCACCATGGCAACCGATATGTGAAAAATTAAATTTATTAACTTAAGAAATTTATTCTCAATAAGAGTTAATCAGAAAGGAAAATTGTTGAGAAATCTTAAAATCACTGTAACTTTTTTTGGGGAATTTGTTATATTTCTCATACTAAAATGTTAATAAGTCCCCTTGGAAACCATAATTTATGTTTGCATAAATTACGTTCTAACCAAGAATAATCAAGGCGCAAAATGCTGCTTTATTTTTTGAAAGTTTTCGTCTTATCATAATTTATTGCAATTTTATGACAGCTAACTTATAAGTCTGTATTCAAAAATAAAAAAAATATGGATTTCTTCAAAACTAAGCATTTTTTGAAAAAAACATAGTAACGTATTTTTTATCTTGACTCACAGATTCATATCATGTGATTTTTGTAGAAAAATAATTTTAATGAGGGGACTTATTAAGCAAAACTTGATAAGTTGTAATGTAAATTTTTGTCCAAAAAACGAATTTTTCCATAAAACTTTTCACATGAGTAAGAAAATTTTTTCCTAAGCTTTTAAAAAATATTAAAATGTATTCGAAATATAACGATTTTCAACTCATTTTGAGAAAAAATGTCACATTATGCCTAACCTGAACACTATCCTTAAAATAGCCTCCTGATTTGATATTCAGGGCTTTATACTTAATTCATTTATATTAATTCTTTTCTTGAGCTAAAATAACCTCCCAATTTCATGCTTAGAGCTTTATACTAGGAAAATAATTCTTTGCTAGCACTAAAACAGCCTCCTGATTTGATATTTAGAGCATTTTATTTTATTTGAAATTTTACTTCGGACATGTTGCGGAATATCACTACATTAATTTAACGATACTAAAAAACATTAAATAGAATACAATGGTAACAATCTACCTAATATGTTCAATTCATTTGTGACGTCATAAATTCAAAATAGGTAGAAATCCAAGTAAAAGTTGCTAAGAAAACAAAAACTCAGGGAGAAAATCAGAGACAGAGTGAGGAAAATGATGATATTGCTGCTTAAGATAGAGCTTTTTTTGTTTTATCAGGAAGTTTGAATTTAGGTGATCTTTTAACAGTCTATAAATTTTCATGAATTCTGTCTGAAAATCTTCTGGGTAATTCTCCAATATATCAGATATTACAAACTACAAACAAATTTGTAAGTAACATTAGATCGCGAGAAAACATCATTTTGTCTTACATTGAAAACAGAGGGCAAATTTTTAAGGAACTAAAAAAATTTTGATTGTAAATGGTTTGCAATTTTGGCTGCTATTATAGCAAGCTGTTTTTCATCAACAAAAGGCTCTGTCACCTTCGCCATTTTAAAACTTCACCGCTAAAAGAACGAAAACCATTCGCGCTCCAAAAATATTTTTTGGTGATGTAGACGAGATGTAGTCATATTCATGAATTCGTTAATTTAATATGAAAACATTCAAAACATGATGAAAACAACATTTAATTGCAATAAAAAATAACTTAATATTAATTTTATCACCATAGCTATTTTTAATTAACCTTAAATCTATTCTTGAATGTTGCTTTTTGTCTGTATTTTTACTCATTTATGCATGAAAAAAGAGAAACATGCTTTTGTGAGAATAACATTTTTCTTCACTTGAAATACCACAAACTCGTGGATTATGTTTTTATTCTTGAAAGACATGACGTTGTTTCTATAGCTATAAGTCGGTTTATTTCTTAAAAATCTTTGTTAATTTTTCCAACATAACTCCCTGGCGAATAAACGTCTATGACAGAAAGAAGATGTGCCTTATCAAGATGTTATCAATTGTGCGTTAGATAACTTATACAGAGCACAGCCCTGTATCAGGAGGTAGCCAGCGTCCCAGATCTTAAGATTGTGTTTAGTGAATAAATTTTTAAAAATGGCATCTTGTGAAGTCAATGGCTCTGGAAATAAAGGCAGAAAAATTATTTTATTTAACATTTTTTTGGGCGAGCATTTTTGAGTGCTATAAAAGGATGGGGGAGGAGGGAAATAAAGGTACCTAATATCTCTTAATTAGAGCAGAGGGACAATTTTCTGCCAATACAAATAAATTTCAGTTGTTTAATAAGAACTATTGATGCACCTACGATTAGACTTTTAAGGAAAGCAAAGAGATAATATAGTGTATTGCCTTGATTAAGTGTCCACCGTGGGCGCTAATTCAAAGGGTGGGCGCTTAGAGGGTGCTTTTTTTGGAGGGGGACACTTAATCAAGGTATTATGGTACATGATTCATAATAATAGACTAGAAAGTAGTTGTTGGTTGCTGTGTTCACTGACATCTCCCCTTCTTTATCTTACAAGCGTAAACAACTAAATCTTTACTAACTAGAATCTAGTTATGTTCTTGAAATTTCCCCTATATTTCCCTAGCAATCATAAGGTCAAGTTCGTGATTGAACAGGCTATAATTAAATTAAAGAAATTATTACAATTTCCGTAAAATAAATTTGGCAATGAAACAACTAAGAAAATTATGTTATAAAATAGGACTC
>JANSTP010268970.1:0-10558 GCA_025330745.1 Cladonema radiatum | reverse complement strand
ATGTTTGGGTTTTTTCCGCAACTTTGAAATGCTCGAGTGGCACCTATTGTTAAAAATAAAATTTTGAATAGCTGCCCTTTTTACGGTACTGCCCTAAGGTTGACACTTAGCCATTTTTACGAAAAGTTCTCAGTCAGAGCTCTCATAAAAATTAGAAGTGGCAGGCCGGCATGGGGGCTTTCCGCAAATTGTGCAAGCCGCCATCATCATCAAACCATATGTCTTGATTAAATTTGATTCGAATTCAGCCATTTTAAGCTCTAACTTACCAATCGTTCAGATAATTTTCAAGTGTTATTCTGATTATAGCTACAATATTCACTACTTGACTCGGCTCACCGTTCATGATAATTAGGGCTGTACCAATATCCGTTTTTATCACTTTGATTCGTCAATTGGTAAGTTAGAAATTAAAATAACTGTCTTCTTTATAAACCAGTACCGTAAACTTTAAGCAACAATATTTTGTTTTTTCACTGACAAAGATGTTAAGCAGGTTTTACGTTTTTATATCATCGTTATATATATCGCTATTTTTTTCATTTTATGTGCTTACGAGTTTTGTAGTATCATAACTACGAAGTATTCTTATTTAGCATTTTTCGAAATAAATACATTATTATGTTTGCATTAGCAAACGAAAACATCATTAACTAATACCCCAGAGTGATATCCTCAAAAATTTCTTCCAATATATCCCCTGTCTAGATTATCAAATCATATCAGTTTAGACAAAAAGGTTGTTATAGGTTGTTTTTTGCAAGGAAAAAAAATTGTGGGCGAGAAAAATTCAAAAATTTGAGGATGCTACTCGTCCAAAAGGACGAGTACCACTGGATTATGTTTACTAAGTTTGGTAAGGGAAGGGGAAGTATTGATCTAGTTAGGGTAATAAGATTCTTATAAATGTTTCAGGGACAGGAGCTCACAATAATCTCGGCAAAATAGCGTAGAACATTGCAAAAGCATCGTATTGACCTGCTTAAGCAGTACCAGATCACTGCACGATCCTTTAACTTTATCAATGCTCTATAATCATTGGCAAATGTTTTAGATTATTGGTCTTTGAGAAAATAAGTAAAAAATTTAGCAATGATCCGTCAAACTTGACCTAAAAGTTTCCGCTACCATTTGGGCATATGTGTACCAATTTTGGTCACTAAAAGGAAAGTACAGATGAAATTATAAATATTTTTGCAAATTGATCATTTAATGACGTAACATGACGTTACCATAGCAACCAACTGTCAAAATTGGCCTAAAAATATTTCGAACTATTTGGGAAATATGTGTACCAAGTTTTGTTACTAGAAACAAAGTATAGAAGAAGTTATTAAAGTTTCCCCAAATGGACCTTCTAATGACGTCATAGGCCGTTACCCTAGCAACCAACCGTCAGAATCTGCTTATAATTTTTTTGAACGATTTGATGTATATTTGTACCAAGTTTTGGCACTAAAGGCAAAGTACAGGTGAAGTCACAGAAAATTTTGAAATATGAACTTCTAATGCTACGAGCTGTTGCCATAGCAACAAACTGTCGAAATTGGGCTCAAAATATGCAGGATCATTTTTGGTAGTAGTATTAGTAGTAGTAGTAGTAGTAGTAATACTTTATTTCAAGTTGACTGAATTTTTCAAATAGCATATAAGCTAATTAATACCAACAACTAACAAAAATACATACACATAATATAATGATTTAACAATTTTTCTTTTCTTTTTTCTCCATTTTATATATAAATTGCATATTTCCTATATATAAAATTTTCAATCAGCATAAATATCAACTAAATATATAAATAATAAAATAATTTAAAGTTATTTATCTTCTTTAAAAGAGGGAAACTTGATGAGACAAGTAACTAAAACGAAGGAAAATAATGTGATAATCATTATAATAGAAATATCATCTAATATTGATCTGATCATCTATTCTTCCAATATAGCCAACTTGCTGAATATATGGTTTACATAAATGGCATTCACATTGAATATTAGCGACTTTTAGTTTAGTTTTGAATTAATTTAATGTCTGAGCATTTTTAATATCGTTGGGCAACTTAAGCCATAAATTAGAACTAAGCTCATTAATAGACCGTGAGCCATAAGTTTCTGTTTTTCACAACCTGCTTGCAAAATCTGATTTGTTTCTTAAATCATAATGGTGTTGCTTCCTGCATTAAAATTTGACCATTTCCAGAAATGATCTTGTACATTTCAGCTAAGAAAATCTTGATATTTTGAATACGAATCGTCTCACTATTTGCTCTTTCAAGAAGTTCTTTAAAGGTTGACTTGTTGTCACAGAACATCAATCTTAACGCTCTTTCTTGTACTCTGTTAATCTTATTATTCAATCTGCGATTGTGAGTCATCCATACCAAAGGACAGTATTTAAACTGAGAAGAGGCAAATGCAGATAAGAGAACTTTCTTTCTTTCAATACTCATAAAGTGGCAGATCCTAGCAAGAGCTGAAATTTTTTAATTAGCATTCCTACGTAGACTGTTGATATGAGTTTCAAACTTAAGTTATCCGTCTATGGTATACGTGGATCAAGTTCCGTAGCTACAGACAAAGTACATGTGAAGTTGTAGAAATTATTCACCATCGCATTTATTCCCTGTTTTCTATACGGAATGTTTCATGTGGAACTAATCGTCAGAAACATTGGAGTAGTTTCTACCAAAAACGTTTTCACGTTTTCTGATTGGTTTTTCTTCAACACAGTTTTTTTTAAGCCAGTAAAGATCTTCTTTTTGGCTTTCACTTTCCAAAGAAGGCGCCATTGTCCCTCCAATATTTTTAACAAATATAAAAGTGCCCTTTTGCTATAGACATACTTTATACTTACATTCAATTTTTGGAGCTATGTATGGTTTACCCTTTAATCATTGCCACTCGAACGTTTGGGTTCGAGTGACTATAGCATTACTGAAAACATTATACCAGGGCCTTGGTTTTTAATGGACTTTCAATGGGCTAAACTTTTTTCGAAATATATGTAGTCTAGTTTTTGCTAGTACAGTTATTGTTATAAATTATTGTTCTCCAATTCGAATTTAGAAATTTAAATTTTAAAAATTGAAAACGATTAAAAATAGTTTTTTTGCAACTTTATTGATGAATGACTTGTCATTCATAGTTATAGCTGAGCGATTAAGCACTTTATAAATCTGAGCTTAACCCTAATTAGGCTGGGCCTTTTAGATCTAGGAAGACAGGAAAGGTTTGAGTGGGCTTTTATAGCCTAGCATCCCTTTTCTATGGCAATATAAATGATTTCGCCATGAAACTTCGAGGGATGATAGGTGGCCATATGGAGGGCAAATATCATGCATAAGTTTCATCCAAAATCATTTAAAGGATGGTATGGTAGTTTCTTGTCTGAAAGGATACTTCCACAAAATTTTGATAACAGACAAAATATCATGGGGTCACTCTTTTTTGTTTGAAATTCATAGCAAAAAGAAAACTTACAGGGAAACTGCAAAAGCACCATCCCCAGCCTGAGCAGGGTTAGGCAGCTTTTTGTTGTTCCGTTTTTTTATGACGGATTAATTCGTTCTTTCTTTCTTGCTCTTTCTAATCTAAAGGGCTTTTTAATTTTCATAATGTAGGATTTAGCTTACTAAATAGGTCAAGGCTTACTGAGAGCCGCCGAAAATTGTGATACCTATATCTATTGATTTTTTAAACAAACTATTCAAAAAAGAGCTAACAAATATTAAAAATCACTTCGACAATCACAATCCTGAAAAACTGTGGAATTACACCATGCGTCCGTCTTGCAAATAAGGTATTACACCTTCAGATTTCTAACCTCTTTGGTAGAAGTATATTTCTAAATACTGGTGAATATAACATTTAGTATTTTCAGTAAGCCAAGTTTCGGAGAAATAATTTATAGCAAAATTTAATGATAGCTACTTTGCTATTCTTTGATTGTAGATGTAAAAAGCCATATCTCAAAGTATGTGCCCTTTTTATTCTCTGCCCCCTCAATATCGAAAACCTTCCGACGGCCCTGAAAACATATGTTAATTTTGAATGGATACGAAATTAGTTAAGTCAACTATCTCGTACTTGAGAAATATCTATGCAATTTCAGAAAGCTTTTTAACTGAGTCTAAGCCTATATAAAAACCTTATTATTAAAGATAAGAAAAAATAGTGCAGCTTTATGCAGACTTCTGGAAAGTAATTGTTCCAAAAAAATTGTACAAAAACAAACTGAAACTTTTCAATCGTGTTTCTGATTACAAACAAAACACTACGATAAAAGTACTGAATAAATGGTTTACCAAAACATCCATCTCAATATGGGAAGAATGCTCGATAAGCTTACAGTAAATCAATTGTCTCTATTTAAAGATCTTCCGGATCCAGATCGGCAGTCTGGGGCACGCTTTAAATACTCAAAGATTTCAGAATTTATTGTAACAACAGTCGCAGTTTCATGCTGACGAATCACATTTTTACGTTAATGACAGGGAAACAACAAATTGAATCACAAGTAACCTTTATGACATTAAAAAAACTTTTAGAGCAAAACTTCTTTTGTGGCCAAAACCACAATTGCCATGGCCACCATTTTAATGATCAGCATTAAAGCCAATTTTGGGGATGATTCTGGAAAATTGAGTAGATAAGTGAAAGGCCTTCTAATTTGAAGATGTATGTTGGAAACCACATGAAAACACTTTTGTGCTTCCATAGAACCAGTTCCTGAAATTTTAGGTTCATTTAGACCATGGCCATGTTTCCACCAAATTTTCGTTTATGCCCGTGGGAAAAAAAGATGATGTCAAAACACCAAATATAATTCAGAGTGCTCTTAAAAGGGTTGTGCTCGGTTGGAATAAGAATACAACCCTCTATTTTCAGCCCACCTCACATCACGGGCAATTGCCTCATCCTCAAACTTTTTGAAACCCTCCTTATTTGAGCCAATTATATTAACCTACTCGACAGGTATCTGATAGAGCAAACCTTTGATACAATGTTCCTCATTTTATTTTGGAAATAGAAACTTCATATAAAAACTCAAACAATTTTAAAATACAAACGAAATCACAAACAAAAGTAAAATATACAATTTTAGTATCGCAAACTTAAAACTTGTAAAGTACTGTGAAAATATAAATGAGCAAACATTATATCCCCCTTTTGTTTACTTCAAGCACGAGTCTGAATACAGCATTTTCAGGAAAATATCTTCTACTGTTTTAGTAACCAATCGAATTGCTTATAGGTGTAAGGGGTTTTCCTATACATAATTCATCAGCCAATTAGAATACTTGCTTTGAATTTCTCAGACTAATATGATAGAGTATTTTCTTCTAGGATTCGCTAAAGCCTTTCTCTCTCTTGTTGTTGTTTTTCTGAATGGAATGTCGAGCGTATGTTCTCAGTGAGGAGAATAGAGTTTAGCTCTGCTTAGCTACAAAAACATTTACTTGCTCTCTTCATAATGCGTAAGTTAGTAATTTGGTGTATTTGTCTCACAAAAGTTTTTTTAAGCGCTTTTTATGTGATAAATAGTTATTTGCGTTATGATTGCTATTTTAACAATTTGGTTCAATGTCCAATTTAAGTTTTACACTTCTTTTAAAAAAGTTAAGAAGAAATTTAGACCATAATTTTAATCTCAGCATGAAAATAGACCCAAAAAAGGTTTTTGGTAGACTATTCAAAGAAATAATATTTGATCTACATTATACGAAATTAGAGTCTTACATCACTTTATAAAATGAAAATAAACGTCACACCTACCTATTAACGCATGGTATATCTGTAGCTTGTTGAAGGCGACTTTATCTGTAAGTCCATGTAAACTGAATGAACTCTGTAACGTATCTGACATCAGGCTGAAAACGATAATGCATGCAAACATGTAGCGTATTGGTAGCTCTCAGTCAGCTGTCTTTATATGCGAGAATTTAAAACAGTGATTTTCAGAATAGTAATTTTCTGAATAATAGTTTCAGATTATAGAATAGTAATTAAATAGTGCTGTAGTTCAGTAAATGCGCACCTTTTTAAGGCATTCTTGTTGAAGATCTGACGTTACTACCGCTAATTCTTGCGAGTTTTTGAACCCTTCATAATAATAAAACAATTATTAAAGGGGTCATTTTATTCTTCTACAAAATAAAAAGATTGCTCCATATCACCAATTCATTGAATTTAGCTTCATCCACAATATTTTCCTCCACATCTTCTAGTTCTTCCAAGGAATCGCTACATTTCAGCGTAATGGTGTCTGCCAAATTATTTTGATTGCCTTTTTCCAGCAAAATATTTCTAAAGTCATAAGATAAGATAAAGTCATGAGATAAAGTGCTTTCTTTTGAAAGGCTAAAAGAATGAAGGTAAAATTAACAAAAACTTTGACTCACTTCTTATGCTATCAATATTTTTCGAAAAGTTAACTGCTTCAGAAAGTGGGAAATGGGTGCGCATATCGTTCAATTTCCGCTTCTTGGGACTTAAAAGTAACCCTTCTAAATTCAATAAGACCACTAAAAGGGTAATGTGGTCGGAAAAAACATGTCGTATTGCCTCGTTTGAGAGACGATTTTACAGTTCAAAATCAACAATGAGTATTTTGTCTCATATGATGAAGTACATATGTTTTTATGAGCAAAACAACTTTCAAATATTCCAAAATTATGACGTGCGACACTTTATATTAAAAATAAGGTAAATTCTTCGAAAAAGTGATTGAATTGAGTAGATATTTTTTCCAACACAAAAAATAGTTTAAATTTTAAAGGTTATGGGTAATCCAATTTTTGTCAGAAAAAAAAATGAAAATATTGTTTTCGAACTCGATTTATATTTGTCAAATGCAATTTATTTAAAATTTACCCTATCTTTATGACTTCTATATCACTTTTATGACATCACAAGTACAGATTTTTCAAGATGTTACGATAACTGTTTTCTCAAAACTTTTTAGGATCAAAGGCATGCTATAGAAACAAAACTCAAGACTTACAATTCAAACCTCAATTCCCCATTTAATTAATGTTTTTACATTCATTCTATAGTTGCTTCAAATAATGTAAATAAAAACCTGTTTTCTTAGAGGCATTACCACCAGATGACATAGATTGACGTCTTTCTTTCACTTCATTAAAGCTTTTCTTTTGATTTATCTAAAAAAATTTAATTAAAAACGTCAACCCTATCGTTTCATAATAATACCTACACGTTTCCCTAAAGGACATGGTAATTGTTGTAGATACCTTTTTCCCTGCTTGTTACTGTTGACGAGACTTGAAAGCTTCGATACTTTTTTACTGTCTGCTTTTTGAGAAGGCTGCACCCTGGTTCTTTGATATTCATTTGAAATTTTTTTAATTAAAGTTTTCCTGCTTCCAATAGATTGACAAAAATCAGCTAAAAATATCAGAAGGTGAAGTATATTTCAAATGAATAACTACAAATATTTTGAAAGTTGACCAGACTAGATACCTTTAAAGGGGTACCTTTGAGGTACTTTTTGTAAATGCTGCATGAATGATCTGAAAGTCTGGTGCCCGCTTTGAATTATTTCACTTTGAAAAAGACATTACTTATATATCCATACATAAGTAATTCCCAATATTTTATGATAAGCTACTCATGATAACGTCATTTGCAAAATCAATAACAGTACTTATGATGATATTCGCAAAATCAATAATGAAGGTAAAATATATGGGAAAGAGAACAATTACTACAATGAAAACTTCTAGAAAAACTCAATTTACTACAATGGAAAAACACGTTTGTTGCAATAACATATTGATTTGGTAAGACTAACAAAAACATCAGTGATATTTTCGAACCAAAGTGCATGAGAGAAAAAGGGTAGCCGATTAATATAGTTAACCATGGGGGCATTTGATGTTGCAGAGGTTATGCGAAATCGTGGGAATGTTTCTTCTATATCAACTCTTGAATATAAAAGACAAAACTGACATGGGATCTTATCGCGATGACGGACTTGCAGTAATAAAAAACAAATGCAAACGTCAAATGGATAAAATAAGAAAAAAAAAGCCATAAGATCTTCATACATGCGCTTGAATATGGATATTTAATGCAATCTCACAACAGTAAATTTTACTGACATAACATTAAATTTAGAAGCAGGACTGTATATACCATACAAAACGCCAAATGATGTGATATGATACATACATTCGAAATCAAACCACCAAAAAAATATCATTAAACAACTTACAATATCTTTAAAAAACCGTCCTTGAAACCTTTCATCTAATTAGGCAATCGTCAACCAATCAAAGTCCGAATACCAAATGGCATTAGACAAAAATGGATACAAACAGGTAAAATCCTCCAAGGCTTCAAAAGTTTCAACAAAGAAGAAAAGGGCAAGGAAAGTTATTTATTCCAATCCCCCATTTAACAGTGAAATTTAGCATTGGGCATTATTTTCTGAAGCTTATAAAAAAGATTTTTAACAAAACACTCTGAGGATTAGTTATAGCTTAGTTATGCCAAACATTGAAGCTATTATCATTACTCATAACAATACTATCTTTCAAAGAAAAGAAATGAAAAACAAAAATTGTAATTGCAACAGAAAAGAATGTATGTATGTTTGTATGTATGTATATTGTACCTCGCTTCTATTAATTCCATTGTTACGGTATTTCATAGCTAAATATATCTAATTACAATAATAAGCTATGTCACTTATAAGTAACTATCAATATTA
The DNA here is from genome assembly GCA_025330745.1 of Cladonema radiatum. Classification (NCBI taxonomy): domain Eukaryota; kingdom Metazoa; phylum Cnidaria; class Hydrozoa; order Anthoathecata; family Cladonematidae; genus Cladonema; species Cladonema radiatum. The sequence continues at coordinate 1,821 of JANSTP010268970.1, read as the reverse complement.
CAGTGAGTAAAGAAATAGTAGAAAACTGGGAAACCAGAGGAAGACCATAACGGTCTTATCACTGGACCCTATGTATTTTTTCATAATGAATTATGAGGTAAGAAGACTTGTTTTACACCAGCAGATTGCATTTGACGAAAGTATTTAGCTCAAAAGTACTTGACAATATCATCTACAGATAAATTCAAGAGGGAAGGAATTCATTTTTTCTTGAAATAAGGAAACATTTTCAACATTTATCATTTTATTGATTTTTGGTTTACTCCACAGACAGGGTCACGATAGTTGATTCCAAACTGGATATATCTGAGTTTGCACTTGGGACCATAAAGCATACCCTCATTTCTCAGACAATACTTTGATTATAATGGCGTTAATGTTACTAAATTTAAAAAGAGCTTTAGGGCAGGTCTTATCTAGAATTTTAAAAGTTGAGCAGAGTATTCCAAAAATATTCAATTGATATACATCTAGCGCTTTTACATCAAGGAGAAGAGATGCGAAAAGACTGAGTGCTTCTTTGAAACTCTTTGCCCATAGAGTCTGTTTTTTTTTTTTTGATAAATTACTTTTAAATTTGTTTTATTATTACTTTCCCACGCTGTTACGCCATACCCCATTAGCTATGTACGAAAGCTACGAATATTCCTTGTTCGATAAAGAATTACAATGCTGTCCGATAGTTTGTTTTCTATAAAACTTAGATGATCTATCCAAGTAATATTTTCGTCCATTTGCGTAAGATATTGTAGTTTTTTCTGTCTCAATTACAGTGTCCTCAATTTTTAATATCGGTAAGATCTCTGGGAGCAATTTTTCCGACCAGATGGATGAATAAAAGACCGTAGTTTTTTCACAATCAGTGAAAGTTTATTAGCTTTGAACCACGCATTTATTTGTTCTTGTTCTTTGTTTATTGTTTCAAACAATGTTATGATATTGCTATCAGAGAGAAAGAGATTAGTATCATCTAGGAACATTACCTCTGTAAGTAGTCTAGAAGCTCTAAAAAGATCATTGACATAAATAGGGAATAACAAAGGACCTATAATGGAGCCTTGTGGGACTCCATAAGATATTGACAGAAGGTTTTTGACTTTATAGTTCACGTATACATATTGTTTACGATATCTTAAGCAGTCAGTAGATTCCTCCACCAAGAACCCCAGTTCATAATATCCGATATGCAAGCACTGGAGAGAAACGACTTTGATGTCATAGCTGCTCTAATAGAGTGGGTCTTAAAAATTGTTGTGTCCACGCCTGATCTGTCTAAGATTTTCTTAACCCATCCAGATATCATTGAAGTCGAAACTGAATTATGTAGCTTAATAGTGGCCAAAACTAATTGAGAACTAGACTCGCTACCTCGCCAATCCTTTGTTCTTGAAAGATACACTTCCAGAGCATTCACACCACACAAAGAACTATCCTCCGGAAAGGCACGCAAAGTCAATGGAGAAGGCACTGTACCCTTTGGAGTGTTCTTAAAAGGCTTTTCGAAATAGAATATAAATTTGTCATCTGACATGCACATCCTATTAACATTTAATGCAGGTAGTTCAGAAACACGGGATATGGCCATCAATGATAAAAGCATGCATAACTTCAATGTCAAGCCACCTAAGAAATGATTAAATGAAATGGTATATATTAATTTTTGAGCGAATTTACATAGGAAGAAGACCAAAGGAGGATGTGTCCTAAAAAAGTGGGCCAAAAAACCTTTAAAAGCAATATGAATTTACGTCCAATACCTAAAAAATAGTAATAATAAAAAAAAAAAAAAAAACAAATAAGCCAAAAAAAAACGGTATATAA
>JANSTP010268948.1:0-10560 GCA_025330745.1 Cladonema radiatum | reverse complement strand
TAAGAGTAAACAAAATAAGCAAAGTCATTGCTCATCAGTAACATTCGACACCCCTTTTATTTTTTCACGGTACGCCCGCTTAACTTTCTTGGTAACTCATAAGACTCACGTCAGTAGCATCACTAAATATTCTTGATGTAGGATGTAAAAAATATAAGACGATTGAATATTAAATCAATATTTTGATATTGATTTTCAATCATTATTTCACGACGTAAGTACTGTATTTTCACAAAAAATGTGATTTTTATAGTCCTGCAGGAGAAGGTAGTTGACAAAAACATCAAATTTCTTAAAGTTCTTTTAAAACGCTTTGATTTCTCTATCTCATTTCTGTGGTTGCTTTAAAGGTACATAAGCAACCTGAGAAAAATAATTTGGTCAAATTTTGAAACTGCATATTTTTTAGCTCGATCGCTAGATAATCATGAGTTCTTTCATGTGTGAAAATTTGGAAAAAATTCTATGTGTAGTTCTTGAATTACAAGCCCCTATATTTTTGCATTTTCTAATACCATTTTCCTAAAACTAGGCGTTTGATTTGATTTTCTCTTCATCTTATGTTAGGTTTTGGATAGTTTCTGCATATTAACAAGCATCTGTCAAATTGGTAAGTGCAAGGAATTTGGAAGTGAGTATTCCTTGGTAAGTGATATCATAATCAATTTAGTCATATCATTCTCAATAAGATCGCTGTTCACGTAGAAACCATCTCAAAAAAGAAATTATCTTCAGATCATTGAAACGTTGAAACATATGTGTATGTGATGTTAAAAAAAGTAATAGTAGCAGTTTCCAATATCGCGGCCATTAAAAACAAAAAACTTTCCCAGATTGCAAATGCTGATATCTTAACCCTATCTGGACCGGGGGGGGGGCGGATTCCGCCCATCCTGCTGGTTTTCCTAAAATAGCTCCTCTTGTGTTATAGATAAAGCCGTAATTTTTTGTGACTTTTCCTAAAATTTTATAACAAACATTTTGATGAAAAAATTTTTCAAAAATATGTCGGACACTGGCCATCGTGGGCGATTTTCGGACGCCGATCGGTCAATTTTTTTCCAAGAAAATCCATAAAACCTAACTTTCGGCATGATTTATGAAAAAACTGTACGATATGTGAAACTAGATCAAAAATGTGACATTTTGGTGAAAACCGCATTTAAAAAGCTCTTTTGGTTCCAATTTTATTTGAATTTAAAGGTTTTTAGACATTTTTCCCTATTTTCGGACCCGATTTTGGGGAAATGATGACGTCATCATTTAAAAATGACGTCACAAAACTATTTTGGGCTCATTTTGTTCTTTATAGGTTGGTCTTTCTCTGTGTAAAAGATTATTGAAAAATACCTTCTAGAACCAGAGTTCTGGAGGGGGGGGGGGGCTGAATCCGCCCCTGCCCCCCCGGTCCTGAGAAATCAAAAAAAGCCTGGTCCAGATAGGGTTAAAAACGACATATAAAATTTCAATAAAAATTTCAGATATGGAATAACTCATTATTATCAAAGGACTGAGCTAGAAATTATTCATTTTTAAAATTTGGCCAAATTATTTTTCTAAGGGTGCTTAAGTAGCTACCTTTAAATAGTTTTTTAAAATCTAGCTTGCAAAAAGCTAATATTGAAAAAGCGCTGGTTTTCTGTGTTCACCCCAGTTCTCGCTACTTCGTTAAATCACGTGATCAAATTCACCGAAAGTATGAGCTTTGATAGGTTCTTTTTTTGCGATGACATCAGCCTGGATCAGAAAATTAATCGATGAAATGTTTTTGCCACAATCAGCGTTGAAAAATTTACTGGAGATAGTTTCTATCTTTCTTAGGTCTGAATTATATTGTGGCTACCTTATTATATTTACGTGCAGGACATATTCCATCACAATTGTGCAAATTATTTCCATTAATATTAAAAATATCCGGTTCATTCAATTAGGAAGGAAATACTTTTCAAATATAAGGTATTAATATATATTTTTTTCTTATATTTATGACAGTTAACAAAGTAATTACCAAAAATATATACATACAAATATACTCAGAACAACATAGAATAAAATCGTCAGAAACTTATTGCTGCAAATGTAGCACACTGGAAAATGTTGGTAATTCTTTCTCTGACAAATGAAAGGCCGAAAGAAGATCTTGAGATCTTATCATCGGCAACCTAGAATGTCAACAAAGCACGGTAACAAATTTACTTTCGAGATTAACAAAAGCAAGTCTTTAGATCTATGGATACTTAATTAAGTTATTATCAAGCTAACAACTTATCAAAGGTTTCAATGATGTTTTCTTGATAAAATATTAGCTTTCTTACACAGTTTTTAAATTGATTGAATGTACGGATGCGGGTAAACTCAGTCTCATCATCAGGAATATATTTATTCCAAATGTGTGGTCCACGAAAATCAATGCAGAATTGTCTATATTGTTTCTTACATATAGGTTCATTTATGAGTCGACTGGTTCTAAGTGCATATTTATTTTCTAGTCTTGGAGTGAATAAATCACTAAAAACCTGAGGTGCAATTCCATGCTTAATTTTGTACATGAAGCATAAGATGTTAAAATGATGTAATAACATGTGCAATAAATACTAATGGAAATTTTCTTTTTTTTCAAATTGTTTTGAAAACCTTTTTAAAAAGTTTTATTTCTGTGTATCTATAATATACTCATGAATTTTGTCTATTCATACATTTCACCTTAATTTCACCAGAATTTAGAGTTTAGAAAGAAATGAAATCCGATAATGGCACCAATTTTATTGGTGGAAAATAAGTTGAAAGAATTTATTCAAGGTTTGGATAAATAATGATATCTAAAAGGCTGCCTGATTATGGAATGAAGTGGGAGATTTGAGCAAAGCGCATCGTTTTTTATCTCAAATAAGACTTAGAGCAAAATTTTTACCTTATCTTACCATCACGCAGTTTACCTACTGTTTTTCTGACATTTATGTTTATGATTTGTCTATGTGGTTTTGACCTTATTTTTCATCATATCTCAGCTTAAAAAATCGTAAGTTTATACGTTTTCTTTGCATAGATAGTGTGATGTATACCTAGGCATTTTATACGCTATTTATTTTTGTTGTTTAGCTTTAAATCATCGCCAATGTTCTTATAACCAATATTATACTGCCGATTAGTCAGCCAGCGACTTAATACCTGTCCATAAAAAGCGTTTTGTCAACCCTGTAGTAACCTCTTAGTTCTGCTCATAGAGTTAATAGGTACATCTAGAGTGCTGAATATTTGAGAGTTTTGAAGCCTCGTTCTTTGTACGGCAAATTATGGTCAAACTGTTATGATGAATTTGAAAAAAACCTACTTTCAAGATTTTTTTTGTGAAATGTGGATGTAATATCTCTGATAAGACTTGGATATGTTAGAAAAGAAAAGAATTTAGCTCGTACAAAACTTCACACTGTTTGAACGTTTTTTGCCGTAAAAGCCGGAATTTTCGGTATTCATTTTCTACAATGGTGAAAAGCCGTATCCAGCACTCTAGATATTTATAATAACTTTATGCCTCTGCTCATTTGTCAAATTAACATACGCAATACTCTTTGCAAGTCCCACCTAATTTCCAGCTTGTTTTAAACCATTAAAGCCACTAATTTGTTCAAGAAATTTTCCGTCATTTTTTGTCGTGTTATTCATTACTGCAACTTATCGTCTGTTTATTTATTCCCAACGTACCGGAATAACTGGTTATCAGGTTTTTTATAAACGTTACTGCATTTACACAATCATAGATCGTTGCGATAGTAACATGATAAAATAATAGATCCCCCTTCAAAGAAAGGCATCACACGAGGATAAAGCGTCGTAAAGGCCTAGTAGAGCAGATCCCTTTGCTGACAATGCACTGTTATTTAAAAAAAGGTCAGAAAATAAGTAAAAAGTAGGCTGCTGCCATAGCAACCAACCTTCAAAATTGATCAAAAAGTTGATCTTTTAATGACGTTAGGCCGTTGCCATAGCAAGTAACCGTCAAAATTGGCCGAAAATGTTCAAAGCCCTTTTAATCATATTGGCACCAAATTTGGTCACATAGGGCACAGTACAGGTGAAGTTATAGAAAAGTTTTCTCACTGCAATTATTCTCTGCTTTCTAGACGGCAAGTTTCATACAGAAAACGACAAGAACATTGGAGTGGTTTCACAAAATATTTTTGACTCTTTCTGGTTTTTTTCTAGAGAGTTTTGGGCCAATTAGAATCTTTTATTTCACTCTATTTTGTAAATAAGGCATGCTTCCTTCAATAAAAATAAAAACACCATGCAGCCTTCAATATTCATTGTTTTCGGAATTCAAATGGGTATATTAATTGCATTTTTTAGCTAGTTCTTATTAGATAGATTGATGACGTTTTTTATCATTTTTCTTTCCTGCAAAAGGGGTGCCTATCAAAACAGGGGCTTGATTGCACCCGTCAACCCCCATGTGGTACGTTCCTGAACAGTTATATAGATACAAAATTTATCAAGAGATTATGAAATGAAATTTAAATATAGTAAATTACATCTGAATGATTGACGACTGTTAGCCTGTTTGGCGTTAATATTTAAGTAATTTTTCAGCACCTCCAAAATTGCCTGGAAAGATTTCAAATTACTTCCTGCTCTCTCCTGTCAGCCTTTGGTTCTCTCTAGTTCTCAACAGTTTCGACAATGATCCCGTTAACAAGCTAAATAAATTTGTATAAATTTTTTTCATGAACCAGATTTCCTAAACAAGTCCTTGCTTGAATGCAAAAAGAAGTTGGGGTCATAATTTAGCAGAAATTTGCAGTTTATGATTTACTTTGTATCAATATTTCTTTACATTTCCTCTGATTTGGCTATTTTTTGGTTATTCTTTTGAAGAAAATACATAAAGAACATTGGTCTGTTACAAGAGCATAATTTTATATTCTTGTTCTGAAAGTTCCGGGGGGGGGCACGGCTTCCAGTGCCCCAAATTGCGGTACAGCCCTGTAACGCAGTCCCAGATTGCTGCGCGATCTTCCAAATTTCAGTTCTACAGACATTTTTAGCCGTGGAAAGACAGCCGCTTTTTGGAAGAAAATTCAAGCGAAATAAAGGCATTTTAACCTCAGCTGGAACTAACAACGGCTCTAAAGACGGAAATTTTTCTAAAACATGCTCCGCTAGAAAAAAGAACAGCTCTTTCAGGAGATAACATTTGGGAGATGTTCATCTAGAGATAATAACGGCTCTAAATTGCGGACATTTTTTGTATTTTCTTGAATCAGCTGTAAAAATAGAGCCATTCTTCTGCATTTCAATGATCAAAAATGAGTCAATAATTTTTTATCAAGCTAGAAATCAGAACAGCTTTTACCTAGAATGGCTCCGTTGGATGCTTCTGTATATATGACCATTTTTTTCAACCTACAGGTTGCGACACCGAATAAGGATTGGAGGGGACATATATTTAGTATCAGTGGAAGTCCCTCCATCGTTGGCGCCGACGGGAAAATCTTCGAAGTTTTAATGCTCTAGATTCACTAAAACAAGCTTTTGTGATTAAATATGATTTTTTTTGAAAGTGTTTACACTAGCCATCTGATATCGTGTAAACATGGTCTTAAGCCTACTTTTGTTGATAAAAATATCTCCTGGTTTTGAAAACAAAGAGATTAAATCTAATGCAGGTACAAATATCATTGACTTGTCAAATAACTACCTTTTAATGACCAAAAAATACAATTGATTTAGAAAGTTTTGGGGAGGGGCATGCCCCCCCCTTGGTGTTGCAGCACTTGGAACCTTTTTTATTTCGCAACACTTTATTTGCCTTTTATTTTATTTGATGACTTCTCAAATGTTACTCGTTCAAGGCGGCATACTTTTGGTTCTTTTGTAAATGTATAGTCAAACTAATAGGCATAATTTAGTTGACCTTATACCCTGTTATACTTTAAGGAGGACTCTATATCTTTAACCCTATTCAGGCCGGGAGGAGGGGGCGTGGATTCCGCCACTTTGCCATGTTATCGCTAATTACTCACGAACTACAAAAGAAGATGCAAAGAAACTTTATGACTTTTCCTAAAAACTATATCGGTACATTTTGGTGAAAAAAAAATTGGGTATCTACGCCATGTAGGGCGTGGTTACGCCCTTTTCAACCATTGGTAAGGCGATTTCCGGTACGAATATCTGAAATTTTTCAACATATCTTGAAAGTAATTAGAATCAATAGGCAATTGCTGAAAACCGAATGAAAAAACGTTTTTTCGTTCTTGAAATATGGATTATCAAAAATTGGACATTTTTGGCTAAGGTTTTGGTAAATTTCCATTGGTGCTATTTGAAAAATGATGACGTCATCACAAATTGACGACGTCATGGAACCAAAACGGTACCAAAATGTTCACAAAGGGTTGTTCTAATAATGTACCAAGTTTCATCGAAATTGGATCAGTAGTTCAGACGTTCTAGAGGGGGGGGGGGGTCACCCCCTCCTTAGTTATTTGAGACCTCAAAAGCCCGGCCTGAATAGGGTTAATATTGCAAAAGATATTTGAAATATTTCCTACAGACAATTTCCTATTCTTAGCATTGCTTCAAAACATTTACGTGCTAAAATAGTCAGTGAAAAATGATGATGGTCCCGTGCCCAGTGGACCCTTGGGTAAATCCGCCATTGGCCGTTTGCACAAATCTTGAAGGACGCATTGACATGTTTTCAATAGAATGAATATTTTTCGTTAGTAAATTCTCTTTCCAGCCACTTACGAAATTGAAATATTTACTCTGACTCGAGTTAAACACATGTCACTATCTTTTAACCCATTCATGGTAATATTTTTCATGACTTGCGCACTCCTCATCTGCTTTAATAGTGGATATCAACGGATTCTTACGAATATGTATCCCATCATGCAGTTTAGTGCAAAAATCATTCAAACGTTTGCTACAACCATAATATTCACACGTGCTTCTATAAGTTTTCTTCCATTCAAAATATTGGTTATATAGCGTATCGTTACTGTCTACTTTCCTTATATATTCGACAAGTTCTTTTGGTGATTTAAAATCTAAAGCGTTTATATAGGATCCTGGAATGGCCATTTTAGGATCTGAATAATTTGATCCGCCAAGTACAATGGGAATAATTTCATTCTCAAGAGCTGTATGCCAATATTTTTCACTGACGTACTCATTACATAAGTTATTTTCAGCGCTAAAATAAAATTTATAATCTTTCAGAGCTACTCTGCAAGATCTGTCCTTGCATGTCATTTTATGTTTGTACCGATGGGCGCAACCTCCTGCTACGTCAATAGGCATGTCCATTTCTACAAATCGGTTGACTAGTTTCTCCCGGATAGCACCGCAATGACTTACGAACCATGCTATTTTCTTGGTTTTATTTTGAGCATAGTTTTTCCGCACTTTGGAAGCAGAAAGCTGTTCGGATTTCGAAAGTTTGTCATAATATCCATACGGGAAATGAAAATCGGAACTATATCGGTAACCGGAAACAAAATCAAAGTATTTATTCAAAGGCTTTATAGGTGGTGAATTCCAAGGATTTTCAAGCACGAAATAAACCCAAAACTGTGTCTTGTTTTTCACTTTGGTTTTCATCTTCTGTAATTCTCCTACGCCCGGCATATTCCGCCCGTGGAAAAACACAACGTCAGCATTTTCATATTGAGACCTATTATATATCAATTTGCATTTGAAGTCAAAATTGCAGCTTTTCTGATAATCATCATATGGGTAAAAGTAAGGCCATATCGGATCGTCGAAGAATTTTGTGTAAAAAACCATTTTGATTGTCCTGCTAAACTGAAGAACGTTTTTTTCATCCGCCACTGTCTGCGATACGTCTGATCTCACTGTCTGATTTGTTCTATAGTTTTTAGAAAATAGGAGAAAATATGAAGATTTGATATTAATTCTGCTTTCGAAGAATGGTTGGTAAAATAAGAGAAAAATTACTAGGGAGCATCCAGCAAAGAATATAAATAAACGTATCGTAATTTCCATTGTCTTGTCCTGAAAAAGAAACAGAGATATTAAGGTATGTAGAAAAGATGTCCTACTTGCCCTATTCTCAACCAATGTCTATAAAACTTTGTATTGCGCGACTATAAACTACCATAAAAACATTCAAAATGTACCACTGTTTGTCATTAAAGTCATGTGATATCATGGTGAAGTCATTATTATTGTCCAAAACACCTTTTTGCTTAGTTTTCAGTGCCGTAGCTACCGAGGAGCTGGAGGGGCACGTGTCCCCCCAGAATTTGACAAAAATTAGATTTTTTAGAAACCACCTATTCAAAAAAGAAAGAAAACTATAGAGAAAATATGAAGTTTACGAAAAGTAGCAACTGTTTGACAAACTTCTTTGACATTAAGAACCCATCTGGATTCAATAACCTTAGCAACAAATTACTCTGAAAGGGAGTGGCTCCAAATCCTACAAGAACCGTGCATTTTTGGATCTCTCAGGCCTTTAGCACAGAGAAACTTTTAATGAAAAAAATGGACCCAAAACTATTTGTAACGTTATTGTTATGAAATGATTCCATTGTTTCTCTAATGTTATACCGGAACATAGGACAATACCAGTAAAAGCCTTAGTTTCAAATAAATTTGGATTGGAAAAGGTTTTTTACATGCAGTTTTCACCAAAATGACACATCTTGGATTTACTTTCATATATGTTACAATTTTTACATAGATCATGCTGTACCAGGGTCAAGCATTTTCTACAAAGGTTTTCTCACCAAAACGTTTTTTGGCAAAGTTTTCTGAAAAAACTTTGAAAAAAAAGGTTTTATCTAAAGACAGGGCTAAGGTATTACGTTTTGATGGGAGTGAAAAAAATTCCAGGAATCTCAAATACCAATACCGACGGTCGGTCAAGCTGGACAATCAACATATTTTACAGTTCACTATTTTGTGTGACGGACTATTTGGATATCAAAATTATTGTAGGTAATTATCCCGAACACTCAAATTTCTCTAAAGTTGGTCCCGCAACCTTTCTTTAGATTGCAGTTTGACAACTGAATACTCTTAGAGTTTTCTTGTCATTTACATAAAACCATATTTCTATTAGTAGTCCGTTACCATTCATTGCCATCATAAAATAGCTCAAAACGGCCGTTTTAGAGCGTCAAAATTCCAAAAATTTCTCTGTCGCCCAACCATGGTAGGCGAAATTGGTCCCCCCTAGATGAAATTTCGTGGCTACGGCACTGGTTTTTAGCCTTTCCTAACCTATAATTCACCTCATTAGTGCAGTAAATTAGTCATTATTCTCTAATTTTCGTAGCTTGAGATATGTTCAAAAAAACCCTTGCTTAGCTAATTTCCCTAAGTTCTAATCACTTTGCACCATTTTACCAAATATCACCATGCTTTGAAATTTTTCTAATAAAACAAAAAGTACAAAAGGCTTTGCTTTGAAATTTTGCACCTCCTTTCCCCGACTTCAACTTTGATACAGGCTGTACTGGGGGGGGGGGAAATATGTTGGCTAAAACCTTTGGCCACCAAGGTTGGGCGAAGAAGAGAATTTCAGGAATTGATTTTTCCAAAAAAGCTATTTCAGCCTTTTTGGCGCGATTTCTAGGCCAATACTAAAACATCAGAAGTATTTTAGTTCTAACTAAGTTTGTCTGGAATTTCTTTCTTTTCTTTTTTCTTTTAGAGGGGCGGGGGGGGGGAGGGTTACAACCCTATCTCAGGTACGACACTGAGATAGGGTTACAACGAGCGAAAACTTTGAAAGAAATATTAACCCTCTGCTTACAGGGCTTTTTGGCGCACGTTGGGAGAGGGGGGGGAGGTCCAATGGACCCCACAATTATTTTGTTTCTTATTTTTCAGGGACAAGACATAGAGCCTTGAAACTTTGTCAAGTAGAAGCATATTATATTAGCCTTATAACAAAAAAAGATTTGCCTCATTGATTTCCGTTTGCCTCAATTACCCGAAATTCTCTAAAAAGTCCGAAATTTTCAAAAAGATTTATCGGTTTCAAACAATTGATGGTTACTGCCAGTGTAGTTATTTAAAATGACTCTGGATATGATTTTTGAATATTACTTACTTTCCCAAACACTGTCTCCAGATATAAAAAAACTTGAGAAATGAGAGACACGGTGAAAATAATAGAAAATTTACGTAGTCTAGTCAAAACATCTTGAAGATATCTCAGGCCGGTGAGTTTTGGGCACCTCACTGGGCCACTGATGCAAGGGTGTGCTATACAAATAAAAAGATCAAAAGAATACCTTAACTGTGTACCTATGGATACTTAATTGATCACTAAATCCGTACCTCTACACAAACTTGACAGAAGGCTTCTAATACTTTACTAACAAACTGTCTAAATTTCATCATGAAACGCAAGGGATTACACTCCGAATTTAATAGCTCTAAGTATTCGAAAAGACTCGTCATTAAAAAATAAGGGGGCGTAGCGCAGTTGGTAGCGCATCGGGCAGCGAATCTTAAGGTTCGTTGAATCTAAGGGTTCCGAGTTCAAACCCACGCCTCGGTCGTCTAGCGAGCACAATATCT
>JANSTP010268937.1:0-10560 GCA_025330745.1 Cladonema radiatum | reverse complement strand
GTATAAGACATTATTATCAGCAAGAAAGTGACTGGTTTGATTATGAACAACTTTTTCAAATAGTTTAGATATCAGAGAAAGCAAGGAAATTGGGCGATAATTTTTTGGTTCCGTCTTATCTCCTTTTTTAAAAAGAGGAGGCTTCAATTTAGCAATTTTACATTCGTCAGGGAAGGAGGAAAGTTTGATGGATAGATTGCAGAGGTTCGTGATAGGTTTAGCAAGAACTGCGGCGCCATCCTTTAAAAAACACCCTTTAAATTATCTATACCAGCCGCCTTATCAGGATATCCATTTGTTTGAGCAAAAGTAAAACATCGTTTTCGTTCACCAAATTGAAGGAAAAGCTATCTCTTATTTTATAGTAACTGCTTAAGCTAGAAGTAGTGAAGCGCATTGGGGCAGTCGGCAACTTATTAGCGAGATTGCATGCCAAGTTGACAAAAGTCTTTAAAAATTTCAGTATTTTCCCTCATATCAAAGCTAATACTAGAATCTCTCCTCTTTAGCGCAATCTGACCAATTGACTGCCCCTTTTTGTTTTTGAGACCTAAGTCCTTCAAAGTTTTCCATAGTTCCTTTGGCTTAGCGATATTTTCGTGTGACTTTTCCGAAACGTAATTGCTTGAGCGGTTTTGTAAAATTGTAAATTCGTTTGGATCCTATTCCTTTTGTATTTCTTAAAAAGTTTGTTTCTTTCTTTAATACTTTCTGCGACCTCCACATCAAACCATACCTCCGAACGGCATTTCATTCAAGATTCTTTCACTGGAGCAACCCTATCAATAATCCCAGGATCAATAATCCCAGAATTCTTTCCTTGTACCCTGGAAGCAAGTTTTGACCCCCCCCCCACCCCAAGATTCGATATTTTTGAATTCAACAGGTTAAAATTTTTCTTAGTCGTGCCATTAGGGGTTTCAAAAAATTATGATCCCAAAAGTTTTGTCCAAATTTGGTCCCGTGACGTCACATTTAGGCCCTATAGTCTGTTCCAAAAATTTTTTTTCTGCAAAATCAAACGAAAGAGCAGTCAAGATTACGATAAGCCATCTATCATAGCTATATTCGAAACATATTTGTTACAGGAAAAACAATTTTGTCACTTTTCGCGGGACGAAGTTAATAAATTGAGTCGAAAAACCCGGCTAGGTTCTACAGACGTAGTGAAAAGCTCATATGAACTTCTGGTCTATGACGTTAAACTTCTTCGCTCTCATTCCAGAAGACTATTGTAGAAATCTGGGCAAATGCCCTTTTGTAACATTCCTGTCACTATCCGTAATTTTTTCTTACTTTTAATTTACCCTTTTGGTACGAGGGTCATACTGAAAGTCCTCTTTTTCTTACAGGTAAATTTGAAATTTTAAACGCGTCTAGCTCCGCAAGGAAGACCTCCCAGACATTCAGTGAGCTATTGTTGGAAAATAGAAGCTGCCCTCTTTCATTTGCGCCCAAACTCCGCCCCTTAAAACCCCGGTCAGATACTTTAACAACCACATTCGGCTCTAAAGGGATAATTTTTTGAAAATAGTTACTCAGTCGACCTTTACTCGAAGAAAGGATAAGTGGAACCTTAGTGAAACCGTGAAAAAAGTCTCACTTATCAAAATTTTATCTGATGTTTTTTTCAGTTTTCCTCTTAATTCTTTTGCTTAGAAGACTGCATTGCTGTCGCGTCCGAAATTTGGCCAGTCTTATACTTTTTGTTTTCACTTGATAGAAATAAAACATCACGAAAGAATATCCGAACAAAAAAGCCTTTCATTTCAAGGGATTTCGGGAATAGTTCTACTTATGTGAAAGAAGATAGTTCATTGGACCAAAAAAACGGTTCCAGTTATTGAAAGTTCCACTTATCGAGGGTTCCACTTATCTGACTAAAATAAAAGCGATTTGTTAAAGTGAAACCAAGGGACCAGGGAAATCGGTCCCACGTTATCAATGTTTCCCTTATCCAGGGTTCCATTTATGCAGCTTATATTGTATATCTTTATCATCATTATTCATATTATCATTAATGTGGGACGATGAATGAAATAAAGCAGGGTAGTGGGGAAATAATAAGGTATAATACAAAGAAAAATATCGAATATAAAGGAAAAATACAAGTTATATATAATATTATAATTCATTGGATATACAAGCAAAGCTTACAATATAAAAACAATTTATCGGGGAAAATATTGGGGAGTTGTAAAAAGACATCATAATTAGGTATAAAATATCGAATCGATTTTATCGATTTCACCAACTGAGGATCTTTTCAACAGATTTGTCACGAAATTTCCCATGGACCTTCAAACAAAGTGGGTATGTCTAAATTCAAACTTAGCATAAGGAAGTTTAAGTAGCGGACGAAACACATAAAAGTTGATAACACAAAAATGTTTTCCCACTTAGGGCGGGTTGGGCGTAGCTGGGGTGGTGTTTTCAAAAAGTAAAATATAAAAAATGACTACATTTGTAGTAAAAATAAATGGCGGCGGCGGGATTAAAAAAATAATGAATTCACTACAAAAATATATGCCATGTTATTCTCATATAAATTTAAATATAAAATTCGTAGCAAGACTCAAAATAACTATTATACAAAAATTTCTCAATATTCAATTTTCCCTCATTCAGTAGTAAATACACTACGTCTATCGGGAGACCTGGGTTTCAAAATATTATCCGGCACTTAATCCTGTGTGTTAACGCAAGAACGCTGTGTTTGACATTTTCGATAACACATGTTTTTAGATCAGAGAAAAAATGTGAAAAAATTATTCTAAGATAAGGTTAAGTATTAAATTGTTCAAATTTCAAAGAATAAAAAACTACTGCAACAATGATTACATGAAAAATTTCATACTTTTAATTTTCAAACGAACTGGATGTTTTATTATTACCTCCTATTTTTCTTAACACCTTTTCTTCAATTTGAAAAAAGTGGAAGTCTTTGAATGTTACCGAACATCCACCTGATATTTCAACTTCGAATTGTGTATATACTTACAAAATTATAAACTCCAAAAATATTTGTCTAAAAACTATGTGGCAGCTATTCTCTCAATGTTGTGTTAAAAAATCTATACGCTCAAAGCATTGCTGAAAAAGCTCTCTTCTCATAATGAGCTGAAAAATTTTAAACATACAGAGTGAATAGCATTGATTTAACTAAGTAAA
Source organism: Cladonema radiatum (assembly GCA_025330745.1). NCBI lineage: Eukaryota > Metazoa > Cnidaria > Hydrozoa > Anthoathecata > Cladonematidae > Cladonema > Cladonema radiatum. The sequence goes on along the minus strand of JANSTP010268937.1, from coordinate 7,389 downwards.
TATTTATACATAGACAGGTTGTTTCTCTTCCGTTGAAGCATTGGGTACGGGAATCTTATTCGGAACTGTCATCGATTTATTAGCAGGGGCAGGTGCCGCCCTCTTGCTAGGGTGGTTTAATGCTCGAGGACGTGGTTCTTCTTTTGTTCTTTGACGCCTTTCATAAAACGGATTCGCGTGACCACCGTCGTCAAAAAAATGACGAAAAGTAAATTCATAAAATGCGTATTCAGGTCCTTTTTTTAACTCATCGCTCCCCTTCTTATTTTTCCCGTCGTCATCGAAGTCCGTGGACATGTTTTCGGGGACTGGGTCAAAGTTTGAAGTGTCTGTCGCGTTTTTTATCTGAGGAATATACGGTGCTTGTTCAGTATGTATACTTTGGAAATTAATGTCACTAAAATACGGATGCTTTTTTATTTCTTCAGCTCCGTCTCGTCCGATTCGTTCGTCCGGGGCCGTGCATAAACGTAAAATAATATCATGCGTGTTTACGGGTAGTTGGCGGCTGGGCGGGATATGTAATGTATCCTGCCAGTGTATCACCTTCGAAGAAAAGTGAGAATGCATATAGTTGAACCTACACCAATAACATATACACTAAGTAGACATCCGACTCTGTGCCGTAAATTGAAGCCACGATACTTTCGTCTTCTCTACCGCTTTCCACCCAACAAGATAGCCCCAGCAAACTTTTTGCCCCCCAGCAAAGCTTTCGAAGGTCTTTCGAATAATTTTTTTGAAAATAATTTTTTGCATTCTTTTGTAAACAAATCACAAAGACACAGGTAAAAAAATCATTTCCTTGTATATAGTATATTTTTGATTGTCAAATGTAATGCATATGCGCCTTCTTTAAGCTGCATAAATATCCTCTCGTCGTAGAGAGTAGAGTAGAACTTTAAGCTTTTGACACCATAAACAAGTTAAGAAAAACAAGATTGATTTTTTTTTCTTTTTTTTTTTAAAAAAAAAAAAATTGTCCAGCACTCATACTTGTCAGCCCTTATCTTTCATCAAAAGAAAACTTCGCTCTGGTGGTCTAGTGGTTAAGACATCCATTTATTGGAAGACCTAGGTTCAAACCCTAGTCAGAGCTAAAGATGTTATTAATTTTAGGAAAGAATACTCTATGGCCAGCTGAATAAAAAAAAAATAGCATGCTAACATCTCCCAATTGATGCCTCCCTAAGTAAGTTCAAAGTTTATGTTTGTCCATAGTGTTTTGATTTTAGTTAGAGTTAGAAATCCAGTGTTGTTTTTATGCCATTGTTTGGGTGGCAAACAACGTCAATGGCTTGGTTTCTTGGGACTTCAACTCGCTCGCTAGAAAATAACGGCAGTTAGATGTCTACTTAGTATATAAGTTATTGACCTACACCAATCCACATCTAATATATTTATCTGAGGATAAAAAAAGTTCTGGGCTTTCATATATAATTTTATATCATCCATTTAGGATATCTTTTTATCCTACCAGAAAGTGTTTGCAGTACATAAGTTTAGTAAATGGGCAATCAAGTCTATTGTTAACGTTAAAATATTCTAATATTGGAAGAAAAGAGAAAAAAGCTGCACAAAAAGACAAGAAATCATAGGAAACGTCTAAACTATTAGGAAACGTGCTACATAGTGTACAGTACACCTTGAAGCCCCCCCCCTAAAAATGCTTTTTCTATGAGCCCCCCTTCTTGGTGAGCCCCCCCCCCCAAAAAAAAAAAAAAAAAAAAATCATGTATTCCCAAAAGTCGTAGCCATGCTATGCCATGAGGTGTTGATGAAGTAACTTTCAAAAATTAGTATTCTATTTATTGTATAAAAGAACATGTCAGACCTATGGAGTGATAAATTTGTTCATTCTTCGTTGATATACAAAGATAACCAGTACTGATTTACTTTATTCCATATGATTGCATATTGAAATCAAAGATTTTTATCAAAACCAGCTAACTCCCCCCCCCCTAAAAAAATAAGTCCCCCCAAAACCATTTATCCCTCCCCTAAAAAACGTATTTGCAGAAGCCTCCTCTATGCAACAATTTTTAAAATTCTGGGGTGGGGGGTGGGGTGGTGCACACTATGTGCTACTTAACCAAAAGAAGATCTTTACCTTCCATTGAGTTTCAGCAGGAGATCTGGCAACAAAGGGTGGTTGACCCACAACCATTTCGTATAAAATAACACCCACACTCCACCAATCGCATTGTTGACCGTAAGGGATTCGAAGAAGTACTTCGGGCGCAATATAATTGGGTGTACCAACAAGTGAATGAGCTTGACACCTCATGTGGCGGCGCATACGCCTCCGTTCTAATGGCTTGCAAAGATCGTACTTCAATCGATGGCTGTTACAGTTACAATCAGCATCATTCAGTAAGCTCTCCCACCCGCCTTCCGGCTCCATCGAATACTGGCGTACATGACCCGCTTGCTCAGACTCCGGCAAGTAATATTTCGAATCATGTGTCCAACGAAAACCCGTGCATAAACCGAAATCCGTCAGTTTTATATGTCCGCTTCTATCAATTAAAACATTATCTGGTTTGATATCCCTGTGGATGAATCCCAATTTATGAACGGATTCTATTGCTAAAACGAGTTCTGCTATGTAAAACTTAGCTAAATGTTCACTAAATAATCCGAATTTTATGAGAAGTGCCATGAGATCGCCACCTGGTACATACTGCATGACAAAATAAAGGTTCTGATCATCTTGAAATGAATAGTATAACTTCACAACCCACTCACTATCGGCTTCCGCGAGAATGTCCCGCTCAGCTTTCACGTGTGCCACTTGGTTACGTCGCAACACCTCGCTTTTACGAAGAGTTTTCATCGCGTAATATGCATCCGTTCCATTCTTTCTAACGAGAGACACTTCTCCGAAAGCACCCACGCCTACTGTTTTTACTTTTGTAAACATCGACTTTTCCATCTTGGCACGCCGTAGACGCATGTGATTTGATTCTTTCTGTGCGAGCAGCTTGATCATCTCCTCTTGTTCCTTTTTAGGCAGCTGCGCGCGCTCCATTTCGATCTCGAGCTGACGCCTTCTGCGTTTGCGCTGCTCTTGAAGTTTCAAAATATTCTCTACATGCTGCTCCATGTAGAATTTGTAAGCTTGAGGCGTGTAATTTTTCAATCGGCATGAAACCGATTCTTTACTAGATGTTTCTTTTACCGGTTTCTCGCTTTCTTTCTTTTCCGAATGAATGACCATCGTTTTATATGTCGTGTTTGAAACCGTTGGTAACGGCGAGTACGACCTTTCGACGTCGTCTGGGGTAGGCGATGCACTTGCTGATGAATCAGAATAGTTTATGGAACCTGGTTCGGTTGCTGTTGACGTTTTTTTGCTTGATTGTCCGGAATCATGTGCAAGGTGAGAGTAGCTACTGTTCATATCATCGGAATTCATGGATATTTGCTTCACGATTTTTGAGCCAGGATAAGGTGGAGGGGAACCTCTTTCTTTTCGAACAATATTCTCATTGATTGGTTTAAATTGTTGTTGATCAGTCGAAGGGACGGGGTATGAGTGATTTTTTGGTATGTGCACTTGGAAATATTGTTGGGTTGTTTGACCTTCCGGATTACCGGAGTAAAATGACGTCACTTGCTGAGTGACGGGTTTCGATATGGTATTTTGATGTCCCGAGGGAAAAGTATACGAAGGAGGTTCTTTCTGAGTCGAACGTGGAGAAGACTGGCCTGACGATGGGGTCGAGGAGACGATTTTTTCGTAACCTTCAGGAATACCACCAATAACGTTGACTTTATCGTTCTTCTCGTCAAAAATGACTGTGATTGGGGCATGATTGGGCTGAATAACCTCTGCTGACGTGGAATCATGTGTGGTGACTTTAGTGAACGAGGACTGGTAACCAGGGTAGGGAGGAGGAGGCTTGTTTGGAATAACCTCCATAGAATTTCGCTTTTCGTAATTACTTAATTCTTTTGAATAACGTTTTGTTTGTGAAATTTTTCTGTTTTCAGGTTTCGATGACCGCAGAGTAACGGAATCGATAACTTGTTGACGGGCGGTATTTTGTTGTTGTTCCCAACCTTCGCTTGGTTTACTGTCGAAATTGTACGCTTCTGTATTTTGAAGGAAAGGTCTTTCAATGTAATTGGTTGGTTGATATGAAATATATTTTTGTGGGTGGTTGTCGGGAGGCGATGCGTACTGTCTCTGTTCATTCATTCTCGATGTGTATAAAGAATTCTCCATAGGACGTGGCTTCATATACTGTGACGTGGGAATTGTCTGGAAAGATGTGGACGATTGAGAGGTGCTGTAATTCGAGGCGGGCGGTAACGTGGGTTGGTAGATGGACGAGTTGGATGAAGGATGGCGGGAGGGCGCAAATGAATTATTAGCGGATGTTCGGGAATTGGAAGGTATCAGGGAATAAAAACGTTGTTGAGATGACATTCTAAGGTTGATTGATTCCCGAAGTGTTTCCAAACTTGCGTCAGGATAGTTCTGCAGAGCTTCAAATATCAAGTCCTAAAAATATAAAGGTTATCTCAAACAAAATATCAAAATAAAATAGCTAATTAGTGTCAACGTTAAAATAGAACAATTGGAATTCAGACGAAGAATTTGAGGACCAGAAAACTATATGATTTTTGAAGAACTTCGTCATGCAAGGAGAAGTTAATCATGAAAAAATAAATGGTTTTAGAATGCAAAAGATATCTTTTCTTCCAAATGATATTTCCATTAAAATACAAATATGATTTGAGCACTCTTCTATTTCTCAAGAGTGAGGGGGTCTCTTTATGCTGAAAATGTAAGAAAACTGAGAGAAAACTTCCTAAAAAGATGCATATGAAAGAACGACTGGACATTTTTCAAAGAAAAATAGTATCTATTCGTATTAGCTGATCTATGTCTAATTGTATAAAAATTTTGACAGTTTCATTACTTTTTTCTTTAATTCATATCATGAAGGAGAGGATATTTTGGACGAAAAAGAAGGGAGCTATAGATGCTGTTCAGACAGACACAGTGAAAATCTTTCACTCTTCAAGACAGAAACAGGGAAAAAACATATCCTCTATACACATACAAAGGGAAAACCCACACATACAAAGGGAAAACCCCCACACACTTTAGGAAAAAAAAGATTTAATGGGAAAAGTTTTCTCACCTCATCATACCCAGCTGACGAAAGAATTGCAAACTTCTTTGTGGTATCGATATGTGAACTTGCAAGCCCCTGTTGATGGAGATCTGTAACCGAGTTGCTTTTGAAATTTTGTAGGTTAGTTTTATGCTGACATAGTCCATTACTTGGCAATGTAGATGAAGGCCATGCAAAAGGGCGTAAGTCTTTCCGTATTTCTTCTAACGCCACAGCTTTTGTCGCTCTAGGAAAAGAACGCCTTTCTCCTGGTATACTTTGACTGAGGGCGTTAATATTTCCAGCACCGAGGGCCAATTGTTGTTCAAATGAAGATTGACTCTGCAGCTGCCCGCTCTCTGGATTATTCCCTTCACGCAACCGCAGGTGCTTCAAGCTGTCGTAGATATCACGAACCATTTGATTACTAGAAGCAGTTGATAGCTTCCCAATGTACCTGCCATGATTCTCACCGCTCATTTTATGTCAGTTCAATTTCTTATTCATAACCTTTATAAATTCTAACCTGAAACCATATGTAAGGATAGCAAAAGGTAAAAACTTCTTCGGAGTAAAATGGCTGTGTCAATGTATAGCCAACTAATTGCTAAGTAGTGTGAGGATATAAAGATGAAAACATTTTTATGTAGATTTTTTAAGAACAATCTTATAAGGACACGAGCTTCAAATTTTAGCAAAATATTTGAATAAGTTAAGAACAAATTGAGGCTCAACATTACTGAAGAAGCAATAAGAAGACTTTATTATTCTGGTATGTATGGTGAAGTATTGCTAAAAACAATAGAAAATAAGAACATGTTAAGAACCAGCCTATTTTTCATTGAAAAAATAAGAACAGCCATTTAAACTTTATGCTTGAGCAAACGTCAGGTACAGTAGCTAATACTTTAATCAATAGTTAAATACATTCTCATACCAAACTTTATTGTACATTAATTATTTATGATAAAGAAAATACAGGCTTGAAAAATATTTGATAAGATTGCCGGAAAGATCATTTTGTTTCATACCACCTATACCAAAAGTAGCGGCTATGTAAGACATTGGCATAGGGCTGAGTACATATTGAATTCAATATGCCAGTAGTAGTCAAAAATAATCAAAACTGACATCATAAAGTCTATAAAGTTAGATAAATTTAATATATTTCGCTTCATCAAAAAAGAAACTTATATTACATAGTCATAGTCATATTGAATGCAAAAACTGTCTCAGACAAGTACATGTTGGGAATGAGCAAAAACTCAACATAAGATCATAAAACACTTGACCAGGTACTGTCACCCTGAAATAAAATAAACATCAGACAGGTTCTCCTGGCAATATTACATAACATTGTATCGATATACAGATAGTGTCCCACATTACCTCCTGGCAATACTACATAACATTGTATCGATATACGTGTCCCACATTACAAGGGAAAAACTGATTCAAAGAGAAAAATTCATAATTTTGCATATTTTAAGTTCTTCATTTTGTGAAATGGAAAATGCCATTGAAGCTTTCTGTACTCAACCATTATGTTTTTAGAAACTCCACTTTTCATTGTATTATTCAAAATATAATCAAGACATTTTGTCCAAACTTATTCAAGCTTAACATTTGATCCCGGAAAAACACTTATCAGGCAATGCAACTTCAATTCAATAAACCACTAGAAACACAGGTGATTCAAACAATGTTAAAAAGGTTCTTGGTAGTAACAAATATCTTCAGCAAAACCAAATGCAAAGGAATCTAATAACCTTTACTCTCTCTGCCATGTTATGCAGCTAATTTTTAGAACTGTGTTAAAGCATACTGAATCCTTTTCTAAATTCTACTAGCTCTGGATTGACAGCCATTAAAATTTGCCTCTACTTTGGCAAATGCGAAAGAAACTGGCAAGACAGACAGACTTCAATACACATTGCATTTTTTCTGTTACCTCGTCAATTTTAGGTTGTTTTTGCTGAGGCAAAGTTATCTGAAATTCAAAGGCTGTTTGCTGAGAATTTTTCAGTTTTTCGACTGTGTGCAACAAATACACACAAAAGTAAAGTTTCAATAAAAAAAGTTTGATGGCAAACAAGAGTTTCCCGATAAAATAGATAAAAACAAGAGCGCATAGCGCTTCAAAAATTTCCGTTTCCCAACCTCAAATTCCAAAAAGACTTTAATTTTAATACTAATCAACTGATTAAGTCATAAAATAACAGAATAAGGTACAATCCTATGCAATATTTCAACCATAGAG
>JANSTP010268926.1:0-10561 GCA_025330745.1 Cladonema radiatum | reverse complement strand
CTCTAAAAAGCTCTTGCAAGGTTTTGAGGGTTTTTTCGGAAGTGCACTACAGCTATCGCGTATCTTGCAGGGGAAAGGCAATTTTGAAAACATATCTAGAAAAGAACAAAAACAAGAAAGAAAAAAGATGTTGCTTACCATATGATAGACACCAATGAAACCAAGCACTTCTAATAAACCATCATCATAACGAGGCTGTGAAAATTTCTAATAAACAAAAGTAAGAGAAATGTCCATTTGTAATATCGTACAGCAGATGGAATGCAAAGTCCCGTTGAATATTTTATTTGGTTATTCAATAGAGATTTTCAGAAAGTTCACTCATTCAAAAATATCAAAAATGCCCTTCTCTACAGAACTTTCAGAGCCCATGCATGTACAACCAGGACGGGAATTCTTTCGAAATTTTCAGTGGTAGTTCAAAATGCAAAACTCTATCAAATTATACAACAAAATATTTGGAGGAAACGTACATTTAATACAAAAATACTGCTATGTAAATATTACGTTACCTCATCTTTATCTTTACCCCACGGTTCGGATCCAGCAGCCCAGCTAAAAAAGTTAAATACAGTTTATTTATCACATAAATCCACAGTAGACGGGAGTCAACCATACATCCATAATAATAATTACGTATAAAATAACAAAAGCACTTTCATATGAAGCAGCAAAAAAAAAAAAAAAAAAATAAAATAAAATAAAATAAAATAAAATAAAAAAATAAAATAAAGCGCTCAAAAGGCATAAAGCTGTTACATCTGAACAATTCGAGAATAACTAAACTGTCTTACACTAAGAATCGGCTTTACGTCACACAGAAATATGTGGGCAATAGGACCGAGGGACAAGAGCACTAATAGCCGAATGCCCCGAACACTTTGCACAATAATACAATTATTCTTCCAGCACATTTTTGTATGACTTTGATACTTTAGCGACATTACGATATCACCAAACTCTCTCTAACGTTACCAAAAAAGGGGTAAAAATTTTGTTCCAATCTGTGATTAGCCAATAATCATGAGAAAAATATTTTTATCAAAATTTCGTCCCATAAAAACAAAAGAAGTCAGGGATTCTTCTCAAAATCGTCTAAATAGTCATGGAGGCACAAAAACATTATTGCTAAGGCAATAGTGTCAATATTGGGTATGGCTTTTGTTTAAAAGTGTCTTGAGTTTTCTTAAAAAGCCATAGAACTCCCAACAATATCTGTATAGAGTTATTATAGGTTTGTTTTAAATTAATTCTAACTTCAACTATACCCCATGCTTGTCCTGTATTTTGACTAGTTGATATCACACATTTCAATCAATTATGCTTACGTTTTTAATAACAATAAAACAGATAATGCTACCTTTTAAAGAAGGCGACATTTCAGTAATCGATAGGTATAAGGCTTCTCACCTGCTGATATTATTGATAGCAAGACCTTCAATCACCGGTAAATCAATAGTTTGACCATCCACCTATATTGAAAATAAAAATAATCCGGAAATATGGAAGAGGTTCAGTGTTGACAATATGAAATTTTGAATTTTGAACCACATGGAATTGGAACGAATCGAATACATAATTCTCAAATTTCGATTTAGATAAACAAGACTGAATTTATAAACATGCTACTACTTTGCGGGTTCAGAAACTAGAATTTAAAAGGTTAATTACTTTTTTGAATGGAGGAATGAGAAAAATATTATTCCAGTTTTAAAATAAAAGTATGTAGAGCAAGAAACAATGATTTACAACTAGGGATAATTTTTCCTGGAGATTCGCCATACTACTTCTTGTGAAATTACGTAAACCAGCACGGAAGTAAACACCTTTGTTATACAACCTAAACAAAAACAAAGAAAATACAAATGATTTCAAAAGACAGATTAGAGGAATATTATTTCTATTTTACTCGTTCTTGCTGAGATACGAGTGAAAAGTTCTTTGCAAACAAGGGAAATGAAACAAACTTTGGGGTAGTTTTTTACACCAAGTTTTTTCATAACTAACCATATTGCCATTTTTAATTATATCAGTAGCGGTAAACACTGTATCTGAAGACCTGTAAATATTCTATAAACTGACTCTTTAATCATGAAAGGCTCTGATTAAATTGACATAACCTTCTACAAATTCAATTTTTAGAATGAAACATCCCTTCAACATTAAACACTCAGAACACTGCATCTCAATTTCAATGGGTCGTACACAAAGGAAAAGTTTTTATGAAAATGAAAAATCTATGATAAATAATACCCACACAAAAAATCTTGAAATAGGCAAAAATATAAATAATAATCTCTGAACCTGCTATTAAATTTTTCCGGATTTTCCTCTCGAGACAAATGAAACTCCAAGCAGAGAGCTGCATCAATACCAACACCAAAATAATTATTCATAGGGACAATATTCAATGCCCCGGCATCTTTACTTCCCTCATCAAATACAACGTTCCAACTAAAATCAAAAATGAAAGATGTAAAAGAAAGACCATAAGATTATTAGTCATTGAAAACAGCAAAAACATTCATACTAACATGTGTTCAACTTAAAGCCTATAAATGCAGACATTGGGTACATAAATGTTGGATTGATTTGTTTATCATTGACTTGATTCTCGCATTTGAATTTAGATGTAAAAAGCGCTCTACTCATAACTACTTTTCAGTTTCGAAAATTTTGAAATCGCTGCAAAATAACCCTTAACTATGAAATATCGCAGAAATGTTATTGTCCACACACTTGCAAAATTAAAATCATCTGAGATGGGAAATAAAAAAAGCAAAAGAGAAATCATGAGATCGCAAGTCACTGAAGACAACAAAAGTATTCATATTGCCATGTGTTCAACTTAAAACCTATAGATGCTTCATAAATCTATCGAACTTTAAGCACAGTAGAAGGTAAAATGTTACTTGACCTTACCGGTCTAGAAACACTGGAGATGCATTGGTGACTTGCAGTAATACATTCAGGATAGGTTCCCCTGTATAACCAGGACCCCAATTCAATACACGAGCTAAATCGTTGCCTGAAAAAATCAGTTAAGAGTTCAATAGAAAAATGATCCCAAGCATTTTGTGTACAGTATGTTGATGCACAGATAACGAAGCTTTAACAATAATAATCACGCTCAAAATGGTCAGTAAGGCAGGAACACCTTAAGATTCATATGTGAAGGCCCAAAGTATTGGATCAGAATTTTTGAAAATTCCATTTTTATCATACCTCAAATGTTAGGGTCACATCCACTGAGCTATATTTTCTGGGAATTCCAAATTTAGAACTACTTCATAAGAAATATCAAGCTTATATGAAGTTTTCTGGGAAAAATTAAAGGCACATTCCCGCAGAAACTTTTCTTCAACAACTCGAAAGAGTTTTGTATTTTGGGCAACCATTGAAAATTTCACTTGAAAATTCCATCCGGTTGTGTTATGGACTTTCAAATTTGTGAAAAAGGGCCTTTTTGTTTGTTTACATTTGCAAATGAATGAACTTCCATTGTTTTTTTCTTCTTCTATTAAAAAATCGAACGATCACATCTCAGTGCATAGTACACATTTCTAAATAAAACTTTCAGAGTAAGCACAAATCGCATTTTTCTTGTGAATAATCGAATAAAAGCTTTGCCAGGAAGGAATTCTTTGCGTTGACTTTAGCAGAATCTTTGGGAAAAGCAAACCTTAAGATAAGTAGCTATTATAAAGGAGTGATGGGTGCTGTGGAAACAAAAGATATGTTAAAGAAATTATCAAACATAGTTAATTCCTAAAAAAAATAATTATATAAAGCCCATAATAATTCCTGAAGATGCTTACCTGTTCCAAGAGGCAAAAGTGCTGACTCAGGATATGAGCATTTCAAAACATTATGACGTATGTCATCCAATGCCGAGAGTACCCATCCAAAAGTTCCATCGCCACCACAAATCAATATCTTGAAGTGAGCTATCTTTCGAAACATAAATAGGCTGAAAGAAAATGAAGAACTGAAAGTATTAAACCGAGCTGAGTAGTTGGATGAATACGCGGGGTGGGGCTTGGGATAATGGGTGTCAGATTAAAATCAAATGGGATAAATCTATTTTTAATAAAACTGGTAGAAAACACATCAAAATGAATTTTTTCAATGCAAATTTTTACAGTCTTCACGGAAGGATAAAGGGAGCATGGCATATTAAGTAGGTGAGTTACCAAGATACTTCTTGTCATAAATATACTGCAATTTGAAAATCTACTAATTACTAAAAATGATAATAAATAAATAAGATGGGCAGAAAAACATAAGTAGAATAGTATAAGTTTGATATATTATTCATAAAGAAAATGAGAGTTAGTACGCACACAGGCAGAGGTCCAGCCTCTGTAATATCAACAACTTGATAAACATTCAGCAATCTATTGAATGTTGTGAATAATTTCAATCCTTGACCACCACCACTTTTACTGTTTACATAAACAATCAATGGCGTGCTACTGGGCGGTATCAACTCTTCCTGAAACAAAATAATAACATAAAAATGTGAATCAGATACAACGCTTTCAGCAGTAAGGTTTGAAGATTAAAGTGTTGGCTCTTATTCATAGGATGGGTGGTTATTTGAAAGGGAGGGAATTATTTATTAAATAGTTTCAATAAGAGACGGGAGGGGCAATTATTCAATAATTTTAACACTGATTCTAAGCTCATTCGAATGGAGTGCTTATTCATGAGGGTCGCTAAATCAAGCCATTATAGTATTACTTTCAAGAAATCAAATTCCGTTCGCTAAAGGATAGTTGTTTTAAGCAAGCAACTTGATTTAATTTTCTGAGAAATTTCTACTGAGTTTAGAAGAGGAGAATGTGGACAAGGAGCCTCATTCACATGGCATTAAAAAGTTTTCTGAACACACATTTTACTTAAGCAGCTGTCCTCTTTTCATCACAACAAAAATCAATAAATGACATGCAAAGAGTGGAAACCTTTATTTCTGGAACGATCTTGATAAACCATTTTTTCCCATCGACCATTGCGCCATTCAAATGTGGAATAACATTTAACAAATCATCCTTATTCTCAAACTTCAAAACAAGTGCACCTACAGAGAGTTATAAGCAAAATAAGTCTTGTTTTCTGTAATAAGACATTCCACGTAATTATATCTTGCACCTAGAACTTTTTATATCAACTACCAGGGATCACGGCGAGAGTTTTCATCTGGGGGGGGGGGGGGGGGGGCAAAAATTTTTTTTAAAAATGTCGCCCAAAGTGGTTGGCCGACGAAGAAAATTTTCCGACAGGTCTCTAAACACCTTAAAAAAGCCAAGTAACGCTAGGAAATGGTGGTGTTAGTAACATTATAATTAAGTTTTTTTCAACTGACTATATCTTTGAAGAAAGAAAATCTCAGAAATACAAGAGCATCAAGATAATAAAAAAACAATTTTCTTTTCTTAGTAAAATAGTGGGGGAGGGGGGCAAGGCCCCCTGTCACCACGATCCCTGACTACTCAAATGAAAAGTACAGTTTTCTGGGGTCTAAAAACATGCATCACATGAAAAAAACATTGAGGCATAACAGAAAATATACAGCGGCATATTTTAGGGTTGCCCTGACTGTCTGAGAGAGGTGCAAATTTATGGGAGCAAATGAAAAAATAAGAAATGACCATTTCATTTTCACCAACTGGACATGTAGAAGAAGTAAAAAATGTCAGAAAATTTGGTAAAAACCAAACTAAAACTGAGAAAATTTTCAGACACCAAAAATGCAGACTTTGCTTGCCCAAATGAGACAATTAATGCAAATCGTTAAGACACTTGACTGACATATGCGCAAATTAAATAAAAAAATGATAAAATACCTACCTTGGGTTGCAAATATATGGTAGATTGAGAATGAGTCGGCTAGAAGAAAGACAGATAAGGTCAGAAAAAGATGGTAAAAGAAATTTCATCAGAAATATGGTCCACAATATTAGTCTCTATTCTCAATAAGACAAAACAGAAAAGTCATCAGGTTAGATATTGAAACTTACTTTTGGCACAGTCGGTTGGCATTTAATAGAATACAATGATGAACATTTTGGCTAAGTTTACCAATAACCTCCATAAATAGCAAAAGTAGCTGTATGTCTATGAACTATGGTGGAATTTTTTTAAAGAAACTACGGTAAATTACTAAAATTTCTCCTTTTTATTCAGTGTTCTTTGGCCTAATTTAGGGGCTCTATCAAAACAAAAGTTTCATAATATAAATTTGGAAAATCTTTGATGACGTAATCAAATTTTCGCTTTTTCTCACCTGGCCATCCCTGGAATGGCTAATTACTGCACTCAAATGTAACATTTTTTGCAGTTGATTTTCTTTTATAATTGCACCAAATTATGTTGAGTTTTATAAAGCATCTAAGATTTTAAAGGGCATATTTTTACCAAAAAAGTCTGCCAAATATAGGGTAATAGGAAGGTAATTAGAACACTCACCGCGACCAGCAGCATCCTGCAGCAGAACTAAATATTGATGCTTTGTTAAATCCATTGGTAGGTTACCAACATACAAAAGTAATTCTTCAATTTCACATTCCAATGGTTGTAGATAAAATTGTGTATTTGTTAGCTCTTTTGATATACCATTCTGAAAAAACGTTTTGCACATGTTCTGTATTGTTATTTTACATTTCATTTTTTCAACACCATATTTTGAGAATCAGCATAAAAACGTAAGCTGTACAAAATATAATGAGATTTGCCACTGTGCTAAATAAATTTATGATGGTCTACAGTTACTGATTCTTGTAATTTAATGTCTAAATGTTTGTAAAACTTGTTTTTCATTTTCAACCTATATAAAAAATAGGAAAGAAAGAACTGTAGAGTGAAAGATTACCTTTGAATGAAGAGCATCATGAATACTTTCATTTGGTTCCAGAAATATCTCTCGAACTAAAACATTACAAGCATTGTTAAACTTGAGTACAATAATGATAAAAAAATAAATAACAAAAGGCAATCAAATAACCTTTATCAGGTGTCAAATGCATAATTGCAATTCTATACTTGTCGACTGTTTCTTGCTTGAAACAAATAAATAGAAATATTTTAATACAACATGAAAGGCCAAAAAATAGTACGAAATAGAACCAATAAACAGTAACTTTATGAACTAAAAGAGAAGCAGGTTTGTAAATTTCTGACGTATCTCTTTTACTCTAACCCTATTCCAGCTGGGCGGGTTCCACATCCCCCTCAATTATGGTTTTTCCATATTGCTCTGAAACTAAAGAGCTTTTACCATAAAACTTTGTGACTTTGTATAAAATTTATCTGGAAACATTTTCATGACAAAGCGTTCACAGAGAGAAACAAAATTATTTCAAAGACTTGAAAACAGAAATTAAAAGCTTTTCAAATGAAAATTGAAGACCCATCTTTCATATGGAAACTTGTCTAACTGTATGCATAGAATAATAGCTTGATAATGGTAAATTATAGCTGCAAGAAGAAGGTTGGCTGTATTTTCTGAAACTGGTGTTTCTTAAAACCAAAGCAGTCTGCTGTATCCTATTCCACAAAGTCAAAACAAGAAAGGTCAGCTTTTAACAAAAACACTGCAGCAAAATTTTCACACAAAAGTTGCTTTTTAAATTTCTTTGTTTTCTTCTAACCGATAAAATTTCCCAAAATGACCTCTAAACCAATCAATTCTAGTCCAACCAATTTCCTGATGGGTCTCTTTTGAACCAATGAATATCTTCTATTTAGCCTCTAAACCAATCAACTTGTATAAAAATAATATAAATATAAACATAAAAATATATGCAACCCTCTAACATAAACATAGAGTCTTTAACATACGTAGCTTTATTTCAGTTTTAAACAACAATGGATACCTCTCCTAATCTGAATTCATCTATGAGTGTTTTGATAAGTTCGGATGACGGACTCATGATATTTACATCTAATTCTACACTTGGAACAGCTGAGCTACCAAGAAATAAGTCAAGAGACAATCATGAGGTACTATGTAATAGTTAAAATCACAATTATTTTAAGAAATTTTGAGAGCATAAACATAAAACATAATAGCATTGCAGAATGTCTGACACCTACTGAACATGATATTTAGAAAACAAACGACGTGGGGGGCGTGGGGAGCTAAGACATTCACCCTCCATTAGACACTGTTGCGCTAAATAAGCTTTTGGAGCTGCAATAAAACATGTTTTCAGGTGAAATATTTTCCTTACTTATGTCGTGGCTGAACCGAATCCATTAAAAGATTAGAACAATAACTTTATACAATCATAAACCCTTAAAGATACTACACGGAAGAGAGTTAACTACAAAAGCCTCTGCATTATGTGTATAGGTCCTAAGTAATGTAAGGCATAAATTCTAAGCAATCAAAATCATTTCTTCAGCTTTCAATGGCACACTTACGTCTACTGTCATAATGAGAACAATTACTTACTTAATTAATCCAGCAAAAATCCTTAATTTCATCACCTTTTGATCTAGATTCTAAAAACAACAAAAATATTACATGAATTGTTAAAAACATTTTTATACTACAAAGTTTGCCAGTACTTCAGATTTATCTTTCATATTAGAAGTGAGATTAAAGAGTTGCAGTTAAAAACTATCTCAATTTAGTTCGATAAGCTTTCTTTAATGTTTTCTTGCCAACAAAATCACCTTTGTCGTTAATTGATACATTGAAAACAATATCAATCAATACACTTTAAAGAAGACTTTGCATTAACAAGAGTAAAACTTTAAGCACCACAGACTAAACATAACGTTAGATCTTTGAGAATAAATAAATAATGATACTTTAAAAATCTAACTTTGAACTTAAAAGATCAAAAAAATAAAGCTTAAAAGATAAAACTGAAGACAGAGTAAGTGTGGAACTCGGAGTACCAACATATTTTGTGTTCTTCTTCACTCATGATTATAATATATAACCTTGAACTTATATAGAAGTCTACATACCACATCAAGAAATCTCACAACTGACTGTACGCTACTTAACTCTTTTATTTAGAGCTAATAATGACAAGACTTTCATCCATCCACTAACAAATGTTTTCACTTTCAAAGAATCATTTTTTAGAGCCATTATGGGAAAAAAATTTATAATGATAGAAACAATAGAAAGTGTTGGTCCCAGAAACGGAGTAAATAAATGGGGTTCAACACAAAAACTGGACTTTTGATTTACAAAAATTCTACTATTTGTAGAACAAGGAGTTTTTCAAAATTACCTTACATTTTTACGTAGAAATATCATAGGATGAGTGTCGTCTGTAGAATTTTCCAGGAGTGACCATAAAATTTCATTTGGATGAAGTTTAACTTCATTATCTAGACGAAATGTTAAGAAATGAAGATTGTGTATTTTCCAGTGAAACAGTTTCACTGTTGAAAGTGTACAAAAGTGACATCAACTGTTACTGGAAGCTATGAATGCATATGAGAAGCTTGCAAAGGAAACACAAAGAAAAAAACAAAGCATATACTGTTTTCTTTTTACATACTTGAGGTTTTTGTTCTCGTTAAAAAGTACTGATTCTTGTCTTCGAGGATTCCAAACACTTTAATTGCACTATTCTATAAAAAACAAACACAAGAATTTTGAGATGTACTATGTACAAATATTATTAATGCAGAACACAGGAATTGGATACAGTACTATTATGTAGCGATTTCTGAGATAAAGACAAACTTCAAAACAAAAACTGTGAATGGCATTATTTACTTTTCTACAACTTTTGGTGAATTTAAGATGAAATAAAATAGAGGAACTTAAAACTCGTTGTGAATGTAATTTTTGCAAGCCCTACCTTAAGAAAATTGGATCCATTGGCAAAGTTAGATGTGAAATGACTTAACATTGATACCTTTTTAGTTTAGTGCTATTTGTTTAGGTTATAAACAATTTATAATAATTATTTATGCACATGAAACTTATTCATTCAAGTATGTAGCATTGGCTAAATTTACTTTACTTTATTTTATTTTTAAAAAGTTATTTATATGTTCTATATTATTACAGTTGGCTTTTATTAGCATCATGTATGTTATTCTTGTATAGTTGTCAACTTTAAAAAAGAACTACTACTACTACAACTTATTTGATCGTGGAAAACAGGTAAAAATGTATTTATAAACAACTATTCCTTTAGAATTTCTTTTCACTTACAGAATTATGTAGATTTTGGAGAAGCATAAATTAAGTTTTGTATACATTAAAGAAGAGGACGTATATATACGTCCGGCTGATAGACAGAAGATGTATATATACGTTTTTTTAATGTTGAGTACTTTCAGCAAGAAAAACCATCATGGAGTTTAGTTGCTCTCCATCTGAGTGCTTATTTACAATATTTACAGATAAAACTCTCAGAAAAATGAGTACCTTAGGTAAGACAAGATAAACAGAAGGAGAAATAAACTTTTAAAAACAGAGAAATTTCCGTGTGAGCACATGGGGGCATCACACAGCCGTTTAGTGGATATTTTCTGATGTTTATCAGCCAAAATTAGTAATAGAAGAATTGAATATTACTGGAAA
>JANSTP010268914.1:0-10562 GCA_025330745.1 Cladonema radiatum | reverse complement strand
AAAAGGAAACAATAGCTATGCAGATTATTTTCTTTTTTTTCTTTTTTTTTTGGGGTGGGGGGGGGGTGGGTATATTTGTTTTCTTTCTGTTTTGCCTTTTATGTATTTATCTGTTTATTTTTTGGTTCAATAATTTGCTATTGTTTATTATTATGTAAAGGGTTGGCTCTGTTTTATACAAGACTTTTCTTTTAGTCTTCCAGAGTTTTTGCCCTGCCATTGTAAATCATTTAAAATTTAATAGACCATCTTTGTAATTTGAATGGTAAAAATAAAACAAAAATAAAAAAGAAAAAAAAAAGCCACATGGGGTAGCTATAAAGGACACTTAAAATTGATTTTTCTCAACTTGTGTCTGATTTCTTTTCAAGTGTCGAGTACAAATTTATGATTTCAAAATGAGTTTTTGGTCATTAATAACACTGCTGTTTCAGCCAGTTCTCTCGTCCTTTGCTTGGAAAATGTTTAGAAAACAGAAAACAGAAACTGGAAAAATCAAAATATCTTTCAATTTTCAAAACCATTTTTAAACGTAAACTGCATAAACATAAAGAGCTGAGTAAATAATCTTTCCAGCAATGTATACTATCTGGTTTATCAAAATAATTGTAAGAAAGAAACCTTTTCATCCACCAAAAAAAATTTTTTTTCACCAAATGGAAGCAAATTCTCGAAGGGAAATCTCACTTAAAATTAACAAATTCAATCTAAGCTTTATTTAGTATTTTAGATAGCCATTTCAAGATGATTCTTCCATCCACCTGGTTGAAGATGTGTGCTTTCCTCGCTTCGTTCGGGTCGGCCATTTTAAGACATTTTGCGAAAAAATAATTGGCGGACCAGAAACTGCTAGGTGGAAATTCCATAGAGCATGTGTGTTTTTGGTGGTCCTTGTTTTATATATTTTTTTAGGATTTCCTTTTTCTCTATGTGCTCCCAGGTGCGGTTTTATTAAAGAAACCACTTATTTCTTAAAATAGAGAACCCCCGTCTGCATAAGTATGTTCAGGCGGAAAATTTTTTGAAACCACTGAAAAACGCGGTTTTCTCATAAAAAGTTCAATAAGAAATTAAATTCCTGCTGAATTTCTTTTGAACAACTTTTCCGCGGAAGAACTATTCCTTGCGCATATTTGGCGAAAATTTCATTCCGTTTTGATAACACAGCAAGTGCACGTTGCTGCCGTGTCGTTTCTTATAAGAGAGAGCCCCCCCATCTGCATATTTTGAAGTATGTTCACTCGTAAAATTTTTTGAAATCACTGAAACAATGCGTTTTTCTCATAAAAAATTGAATAAGAAATTAATTTCTTGCTGAATTTCTTTTGAACAACTTTCACGCGGAAGAACTATTCCTTGCGCATATCTGGTGCAAATTTCATTCCGTTTCGATAACCACAGCAAGCAAGCCTCGAATTAATTAACGTAAAAAAACTTTATCGCGAAAATATTTTTTGAAAAAATCGAGTGCCTCCTATTCTTTTTATGTCTTTGCTTGCTGATCATGTAATAAAAAAGTTGTAATACGAGAACAGGTTGTCTAGACATTAAATATCTCGTATAAGTCTTTATTGTTATAAATCTTCTTGTCTGTGCAGCAGGTGAGTTATTAAAATATTAAAATATCCATTCAAATATGTTTTTAATTTAACAAGTCATGAAGCGATTAAACATCTGTTTGTGTATAAAAAAATATCGTATCGTAAAAATATCGTCATTTAATAAAAATGTATCATCTTTATTCGTTTATTTTGTTGCCATGTTATTATTAAATATACTCTTTTCAATTAATTCAAAAAGAATGTTTTTATAATTTTTTCAAGAAAATGATTTCATTTTTATGACGTCAATTACTTTTATAATGGACAAAATAAGTGCTTTCAATATATTCAAATAAATGAAAGGATTTGATTCTGTAAAAAGAAATTAGGTGAGAAAGAAAGAACAGGCTACGGAAAATTCCTGAAGAGAATAAAGTTCATGAGAATGTAAACAGTATTTATTGTTATGTAAGTGAGAATTCAAAGCACTTTCAAAGATGTATAGAAAAAAAGAAAACAGGAATTTCCTGAAGAGAAAAAGATATCGGGAATGCAAGAGAAAAATAGTTTACAGTATTCTTTTTCAACAATTAAATAAAAAACATAAGTAAAATATTTTCATATTGCGATTTTAGACAGAGATAAGGAATTTCATATCGCACATTTAAAAAATCTCATCGCGATCTGCGATGCCTTAATTCTAGGCTTGACAGCAAGTGCACGTCGCTCCCGAAGGAAGTCGATTTTGCGTTTATCACCCGAATTCCAATGAAAACCGAAGAAAAAGTAAAATAGCTATGAATAAATAGTTTTTTTATATCAGTTAAAGAAAGATTGATCTTTTAGCCAGTTTTTACAGTTTATAAAGATATTTTGTAGATCCTGAGATATTTGACATCAAAGATGGCCAATTTTATGAAAATTTTTTGCTTTCCTTCGAGTTCAGGACATGATTTTCGCTAGTTGAAACAGCCGTTTTAAAATTGTTATGAAGAAAGTTTTTTTCCCAATATTTTAATACAAGATATAGCCATTATAACATTGTATTTTTGAACTAATGTAAAGAAAATCATCCTAAATTTGCCATTGCTTTAAAGGGGTCTGTTTGCAGAGTATGTGTGACTTTGACGAGATCTCAAGAGCGCAGCACACACGTTTCTAGGAGCAGCAGCCATTCAGAATCTCAGAACCGCTCACAGGGATTTATTAAAACTCCAGTAGCTTAAATTCTGTTGAAATAAAAAAATTATTAGTTTTCCATGCATAGTACAAACAAAATCCTAAATATTTTATGTTTCTTTATAAGAGAATTTTTCAAGCAGATATTGAAGAACATCTATTATCCCCCTAATATTTGTTACCAAACCAATACAACACAGGATTGCACAATTGATATCTTGAATTAAATATCTTGAATTAAATCTCGGGAGCAGGGATATTGTACTCTGCAAACAGGCAAAGGGGTAGTCCCTTAATATTTGCCCCATTGAAAATTCTTACCTGTGGGGTAATTACAGGACAGCCAGATATAATTGCTGACAAGAAGTTTGATACTGGGTATATATAGCAGTATAGTAAGTGTTTTTATTGCTAAAACATGAAAAAATTTGATAGGACCCACTTTAACCGATTATCTGACATTTAAAGGGACTCCAAGGTGAAAATATAAGTTGGGCTCATACAAAAGATGAGAAAAAATGAGGAACACCAGTGTTTTATTTCATCTCAATCCGACTTTTGGTTCTCAAGATATTTGAGTTTAAAGATTTTGCACTTAGGGAATATCCCTAAGTAGTTGAAGAATTTGTGATGTCATCTAATGTATTGAAAATTTGCCCCAATCTTGAATGTGGAATATCTCAGGTTATAATATAATTCCATTCATGAAAATTTATACAGAATTTGTACACATTAAGGAAAATTCAATTACAAAAAAATTTTTCAAAAATAATTTTTTCTTCACTAGTTCTAGGCCCTTTTTCGTTTTAGGTTCATGCTCAATATCTACCCAGCAAAGCTTTATTTCAACAAATGAACTCTTTTTTTGAGTTTGGAATCTTTTGAAGAACTTTAAAAATAAAAAACAATTTTAAAAGATATTTTCAAAAGCTCTAATCGAGGACAGCATGATTTTCAAAAGAGGCCTAGGATTAGTGACTCAAAGCTTTTTTATCAAAACATTTGTTGCAGAAGAGGTGTACACATCTTCTATCTATATGAAAGTTTTTGATTTGGTATAACTATTATAACCTGAGATATTTAAAAGTTAAAATTAGGGCAATTTTTCTATACACTACATGACATCACAAATTCTTCAACTACTTTGGGAAATTCCCTAAGTGATAAATATTTAAGCTCAAATATCTCAAGAACGAAAAGTCGGATTGAGATGAAATAAAAAGCAATGTTCATCATTTTTTCTCCTCTTTCATGTGAGCCCAACTTATATTCTCACCTTGGAATCCCTTTTTGAAAAACACCTAATTTTTATTACCGAAACAGTGAACTTTGATTTTCAGTAGTCATTTTTCATGTATATAAAATATCATTTTTGATCATTTCAATTTACATGGGTCAAATATAATAACATCATTCTCATAACTAAAAATAATGCAAAGCAGGTTCTGCATGCAGGGTGTCCCTTTATTACCCCCCCCCCCAGACCTGTCCCATATTTACCCCCAAATCATAGGGTAAAAATGGGACACTTTTATGATCATTTTGAATAAAATCTAAAGGTTTTGGCAAAAAGTTACTTCGCAATGTTGAAAGGTGTTCTTATAGGAAAAAGATCAACATGGTTTTATAATATCAACTGCTATTGTTTTCAATTAAAGAAAGAATTTATTGATTTTGTCCCTTAATTACCCCACTTGACTATACTGTACCATAAGCTGCAGAAAAATATTGTGAGGTTGTGTAATCAAAAAAGAATACCATATATTTGATTTGATTATTTTAACCTGTTTCTGACCATTTGTGATGAAAAGCTTGATTTGATCATTTCTGGTGATAGATTTTCTCCTGGAAAGACAACTATTAATCTTCAGATGCATGAATTTTTGTCCGAGCAGACTTAGAGGTTATTTGCACGAAACTTCACTCCACTCTCCAGAGTGAAATTCACCCCTAAGTGAAAATATACCCCGGTGTAATTTTATTTTCAGTTTACATGAGCTTTTCCCCCCTTTGGAGTGCATCGTACATTATTTTAAATTTTGAGATTTTACCTCAGATATGGTGTTTTACATTTTATAAAACACCAAAAAAGATATAGGATGTTAACAAAGTGTTAGAAAAAGAAGTATTGTCCAAAAATCAAGAAAAAGGTAATATTGTGATGCATGAACAGTTAACAATAATTAGTAGGATTGTGGGCTAAATTTTTCAATAAAGTAAGTTATTAAGTCTAGCCACTCAAAGGTGACAGGGATGAAACACCTTCAGCGCCGGTAGCCTGATTTCCAAGGTGGTCCCGTATAAACGCTATTACTGACTAAGGTTCTAGCGTAATTATGCTCCCATATGTGCTCACAATAATTTCCTGACAGAAAGATATTGTGCTCACTAGACAACCGAGGCGTGGGTTTGAACTCGGAACCCTAAGATTCAACGAACCTTAGGATTCGCTGCCTGGTGCGCTGCCAACTGCGCTACGCCCCTAAAATCAATCAATATTATTTAGCTAGCTAGCTATGTTTCAGATTTAACCTTTTCTAATAAACTTTAATCAAGCTAATTAATGCCTTTTCAAATACTTTTTTTCAAATGTATGAATCAAGCCTGAGATGCCTACAGGCGATTTTCCAAATGTAAATTTGAAATTCGCTGAATCCTTTCGCGCCCTGGTTTAGGAGGGGACCACGTCCATTGTACGGGTGGATGGGTTGAAAAACCATGTCCATGACGTTTTCATGGGTGGCAATTTGAAATTTTGCATTTTCTCTAAATGTAGTATGAAGTTAATAATATGCAGAGAACCCACAAACTTAACAGCTTTTTTTTATAACACATGATGCATTTGCATTTATTTTTTGGCCAGTTTTGCTGGCTGGGTCTGCCTTTAGGCATGCTTTGGCATTGTGGATCGTTGCAGTATGAACACAGAATATAGCTGTACTAAAATGACAATAATGCATATCTAAACATGAAGACCCAGATATAATTTGTCTGTACTTTTTTTTGTGATTTTTTACGACGTTTCAACTAGAGCGTTGGTTGGTGCAAATGAAAACGTCACAATGACGTTTTGTATGACAAGTTGAATATGGATGACATACTGTATTACAACAAAATGTCACACTTAACGCCGATTGGGAGTTAGTGGGGGAAGGGGTGTAAATACTTCAACCTTTCTTTATATAAAAATTGCTGAGACAAACAAACAAACAAAGACAAAGGTCATAACTGCCTTGCTTATTCAATATCTATAAATTTTTTAATTAGTTATGAATTAGCACAGACTGAAGAGTACCTAGCTGCTAGACACTACTCAGCTTTGATCTTGATCTCATACATTTTTTTTGCAAGCGGGCCAAAACAACGACACCTGAAGTGAAAAATAGCCATTTGTTGATGGTTGATGCAATGGTCCAAATTTTGTATAAAAAGAAATTCCACAGATCAGTGTTAACAAGCGGGGTGGGGGTGGTGGTTCTGAATTTTAACATCGAATCAACATTAAGCTTGACACTTGAGTTTAGATGCCTCCCCTTACTCACTGCAGCTATCAAAGAATATTTCTTGAGGAACAGTTGAAATACGTTCATAAATTTGCATACTCTTTGCTTTGAGCCGTCATATGGCCATATATGCTACTGTATATTTGGTTTTCTAGTGTTTGGAGTGGTAGGGCAAGTCTTGTTTTAGTTTTTCCCTCTCCTTTTTCTATCATTTTGCTTTTACCCCTTTTATATGTTGAATTTAATTAAAATATAGGTTTTTACATTCTCTTCAAGATGACCAGTCTTCCCAGTGTTTTCAATCTAGAAACCATTGTTTTTAGTTTTTATACCATCCTGATCAAGGTGCTTCCGTTATTTTTATTGTCGCAAATAACAGATTTTATGGATATTAACAATTTCATACATTATGGAAACATATAAAGAAATTATGTTTTAAAATCTTGTAAAACCTTGATGAAAGAAATATAATATGTATAAGCCATTTACATTAAAAACTGTTTTACATTTCTAGTTTTTTTCATATAACAAGCATGTTTTTCTAATATATTGAGCCAGGCGTTTTCAGCTATTATCTATACAGATTTAAATGTATTACACCAGAAAATTTATACAGATTTGAAATTTATACGTTTTTAAAATGAAATCGTTAAAAAATCTATCCAGATAGATACCCGTTTTTGTTTTTATAATGTTTTCATCTAGAATCCATATAAATTCTACATATCTGTGTGTAAACGTAATCCACATAAATATCTATTTTTAGTAAACATGACACATGTATCCATATAAATTTGCTCTAGTGTAAACACATTAATTTAATACAGTAGCTAATACCTCTCATATTTTTTATTCTTTCATATACTAACTATAACTATATACCTATATACCTTTTTCTTGTACCTGGCTATGTGTTTATCAATGTTGTTTTTGGTTTGTACTTTCCATTGACCATTTGAATCTGCTGTGTGCCATTCCATGGAGCAGATGACGCTTATTAGTCCAGAACATTTTGCTTCGGAGCTCTTTAGCTTATACATATCTGTTTTTTCAGTCAAATGCATATGATCAGTATTATACTAAATAATTAAAAAAGAAAATACAAATAGAGTGAAAATCAAAATGGCAGAAACTTCAACAGATCAACCACCAAACATATCAAACAATCCCAAAGATATAATAGAAAAAGTTGTTGTACATCCACTTGTCTTACTTAGTGTTGTCGATCATTTCAACCGAATGTCGAAAATTGGTAACCAGAAGCGTGTTGCTGGTGTCTTGCTGGGTTCAATTAGAAATAAGATCTTGGACGTTGCAAACAGCTTTGCAGGTAAGTTTTTGTTCACAATGTATTTGTTTTTCATTTTGTCTTCGCACATAAGAATTTTTTTTTTTTCATATCTTGTTTTCCTACATACAAACTACACAGCTGCAAGTTTACCCCTTAGGGACTTGCCACTTTTAGAAATGTTGGATTTTGCCAAGAAAATAAAATTGAGACTAAGGCTCTTGTGAACCAATGGGATTGCTTTTGATATCATGGAAGATGCATTCGATTTCCTGTAAGTGAGGTCTAAAGGAGGCTACTCAGCTGCTTTCCCTGTTCAAGGACTGGGACTCAAAGAGTTATAAGCTACCTCTTAGATAAATGTGCATTCCTACACAAAATTAATTTATTTTCAGTTCCATTTGATGAAGATGACAAGGACCCAAGTGTTTGGTTTCTTGACCATGATTATTTAGAAAATATGGCTGGCATGTTTAAAAAAGTTAATGGTATGTTTATTCGCTGTTGAGGATTCTTCTATTTTCTTTTTTAGTATCTACAAAGTCTCTACTGTGTCAAGTTAATTAAGTGATTATGCTAAGTCTGATTATATTGTGAAAATATGCTTCTTCCAGAACTATATCCTAAAACCAATTTTGATTAGGTATTAACAATCAAAATTATTAAGTTTTATTTTAACTTCTTAAAGAACCAGCCAAATTCAATTTTCGATTGGCAAGTAATCGACAAGAAATGCTGTTTTGGTGAAAGGTTCTAGGTGATGCAACAGAACCTATACACGTTTAGAAATTTTGATAAAATATGCTATCCTAAGTTGTTAGCTGATTAATTTTACTTCCGGAAAGTTTGACATGTTTTATATATGCATAAATATTTTTATTCTAGCAAAAGAAAGAATAATCGGATGGTATCATACTGGTCCCAAATTACACCCAAACGACATTCGAATAAATGAACTTATAAGAAGATTCAATCCTAATTCAGTAAGTAGAATTATATGAACCCCAAGATGCAATGATTCTTTTGATAATTATTTATTTACTTTTTCCTTGTTGGTGCTTTTCTATTTTCCCTAGTAATTAGAAATTATGTAACTGGGGAAAATGTTGCTCTAAATAAAAGCAGTTTTTGTTTATACCTTTAAAGAACCTAAAATATTGTTTCTCTAAAACTGGTTTTTTAACAATTTTTATCTCAATAATAAACAAATATTTGTTTGTGAATATACACATGAACGTGCATTTTTCTTCTCATGATGAAAAGACTTGATTAGCACCTACTCTCTCTGGTTGTTTGAGAGAGTTTAAAGTGCTTTGGTAATGTTTTAGAAAGTGGGAAGGAAAAGAGGGTTTAGCAAATGATTGATTTTTTATTGATAATTCCATAAAATCACACTTTATTGGCAAACATTTTCAAAAATCCATGAAATTCATTTTTTTCGAATTTCTGGACATTTTTGAACATTTTTAATATCTGTGGGTTACATGTATCAATCAGCTTGAAAATTTAGTAGAGAGCTGGTATTCACATACTGACTAGTAGTTTTAAAAACTGCAATAAGTTAAATTTTGTGGGTTACAGCAGGATTTGCTCCTTTTTACATCTTGTAGCCCACAAGGTTTGGCAATGATGTTCTCAATAATTACTTTTAGTGAAGTAGTTCAATAATTACTTTTAGTGAAGTAGTTAAGTATGAAGTTACCAAGAGCTGTATATAACATGTAAAGTGATCCACAGAGTAAGTCAGCAAATTTTGTGGGTTAAAGTTTAGGGTTTTATTAAGCCTAAAAAAGACTTAAAATAGAAAAATTGTGGGTTACATAATATTTCATATTTCAAAATTGACACAGTGGTTTTTCATGTCCTGCTACACCATCCTTGTAGTTTGAAAACTCATGTATTGAAAAAATTTGTGGGTTACAGCCTTTGATCTACTGTAGTAACCCACATTTTTAGAAGAGTTACCAATATTGCTTGAGTGTTGAGTTACATTCAATATACTAACGAACTTCGTACTCACTGTAAGAAGAAAAAAACACCCATAACCTGAAAAGTAAACTAAAGGAAAGCTATTTATAATATTCTAGTAGCAACTTGCCTTGTATCATCTATGTGACCCACAAATTTTGATTCCATGTATTTGAGCTACAGTACCTGCAATTACCTTCTGGAACCAATAACATACTATTTAAAAGAAGAATCAATAAATTTCAGTTTGCCACAAAAAGTATATACTTATTTAATGTATATAACCCACAATTTTTTCACTTTATTGCAAGATTCAACCAACGAAACTTGACTTTAACTAAATTTTGGGCCTTTAACTATTCTTTCGCAAATTTAAATTTCCAAAAATCTTTTAAATTGACCCAAACGTAACATTGAAAAAAGGCCAGTGGTGTAACCCACATGCCATTGTAACCCACAATATTTGTCTTGATTTAAACAGGACTAGAAGCATCATCTGTCCAAAATCATGAATTTCTTGTAAAAACGTCGGAAAAACAAGGAATTTTGTGCAGAGAACAAATAAGGGCTTTTGGCCAGAATATTTACCATTGTTTCATTGATTTTATTATTATTAAAATGTAGAAAACCTGGTATATATATTGGATTTGACCATAAAATTACCCTTTTTAAAGCTAATTTGATGATGGTTCAAATAAACACTTTGATGGACTTTGTGAAACAGAATTTGAAGCATGTTTTTGAAGTTATGAATATTTAATTGTACACAATCTAGCTGACATTTGTGTCAAAATTTTGTTATATCAAAGTATTTCCTAGAAATGTTTAACTGAAATTATTCACTGGTTGCTACAGCCCAAAAATTCACATCGTAATTTGGTGATATAATTGTTCATTAGCATAATAAAGTTCATGACATAATTGTTCATAAAATCTTGCTTGGCGTTTCTTCAATCTGCTGTATGTTTGGTATTTTTAGGTTCTTGTTATTGTTGATGCAAAACCTAAAGATCTTGATCTTCCGACAGAAGCTTACATTGCAGTTGAAGAAGTTCATGATGTGGGTTATTTAATTACTTTTTT
>JANSTP010268903.1:0-10564 GCA_025330745.1 Cladonema radiatum | reverse complement strand
CGCTCGGTTAGAGGACTCTCCTAATACAGAAAGAAGTTTCACTTATCGAATTCATATTCAAATACTGTGTTCTTTGGACCGAAAAAGATGGTTCCACGTATTGGAAGCTAAACTGGTTTCTATAAAAACTGGAATATAATTTCCAGCCATACCCATAAAATGTATTTTTGTTTGTTATTTTATTTCAGTATAATATTGCGTTAATTCTAACTTTTAAATCAGCGAGACAAGCTGGTTTATAGCTTCTAAGTTTCAAAAAAGACTCCCCGCTGTCCAACCATGTTGGGTGACATCAGCCCTTACTTCGTTTAGCTTTCCAAAATGTGTTGACGGCTTTTTTAATTTAAGTATTAAATAAGTTAAGATTTTATCTTCAGCATTAGTGCTTAAAGAAACTTTTTAAAGAGCCATAAAGGGAAATGTTTAAAAAATAGAGAGTGACCGTGACACTAAAGTCCTAAGTGAAGCAGGGACAGGAGATATTGGGGTTAGAAGTAACTCCTTTTGTAACGTAGAATTTCGAAACACAATATGCGCTCTATAGCTAAGTGGACATGGTCTATATATTATAGTAGACCATGTATAGGGCAAATATTATACTATTAGATATATAGTGTTATACATGTATTATAATAGGCCATGCATGGGACAAACAAAAAATTTCCACTTATCAAAACTTTTACTTGTCCTACGGAAAATCAAAGGACCATGAATGCAAGAGATCAGCAAAATTGGTTCCACTAATCCTGAGTTCCAGTTATTGAAGTTATTGGAGAAATTTTTTTTTATTATTCATTAATTTTGTTAAAGGGCCTATAGCGCCTATAGTAATGTCATAGAAATTGCATACGTGTGAATGCATTATTTGCATGCTCGTACATTTAGCTTACCACTGGAATTGTATGCAATTGGTGCCCCCCACCCTACATCTATACCTTGGTACGGCCCTGAAAAATCATACTTGCCATAAAAAAAATCAATAATTTTGACACTGAATGTCCCCCATAGAATTTATGCTAAAGTTATATGAGGAAAAATTCTTACTGAAGTTCATAAAACTAATATTGAAAAAATATATACAAAAAATAATGACCTGTAGTGGTATTGACAGTAAACCATTCCAAATCAATATCTACAAATTTTTTTGTCATTTTCATTGTATCTGTTATATGAACCAATTGTTCTTGATTGATATAATCAAATAAAACATCAAAACGTACAATAACACTACCATGCCTTGAAGAAAACAATATAGAAAAGATAAAAACATATGGGAATAATGAACATAAGCTATGATATGGCAATATATTTAACTATAATTTAAACCAAATTTTGACTTTAATTCATTGTGGAATTAGATAGAAGTTAATTTAATTTTTATTCTCCAGCTATATTTATTGCATAGTAAGATGCTTTCATAAACTTTTGATATCAAGGAAATTAATACTTCCATTAAATATAATGTTTTACCTGTAATATCGTACTAAAAACAGTAATATGTTTGTGTCATTTAATGCCATTTTTCGAAACTAAAGTATAGAGAAATCCCAAAAGTAAGTAAAGCAAATAAAAAAAAACCCTTAAGCAATTACAAAGTCCTTCTATCAAAATAACATATCTACGGAGGATAAATCTACACAGCGGTTTAAGAATGAAAATATAAATTTTTGCCAAAAAACCGCCTGAAAAAGTTGAATTACCACTGAATTACCACTTTTAAATCAGAGATGTCATTATATCATCACTTAATTAATTGAAATATCTTTGAATGTTGGAAATCATAAGCTGATTTTCAAATTGAAAAAGTTTTAAAGAAAGAACTACTAATAATGTTACAAGAGTGTTATGCTTGAAATAACACATAGAAAAAATTTTGGTCAAATGACAAGTAACAATTATGAGTCATCTTCGCTCATAAATTTGTCATAAAAAATATGTCAGTAAGACTCACATTTCTGTCTAGACGTCGAGATAATGCCAATGTTTCAAGATAATGTAAATAATAAAATTGGAACTTGAATTTCATCACCATCTTTAATACAAATGTAACCCAGTTGTCTAGAGTGAATGATAGTGTCTAAAGCTCTAAGTTCTTTTTGAATTCCTTAAAGTAATGATCTCATTAAAATTCTAACTTGTTCAGAATAAAGTACTCTAAAACAGGATTTTTGACTTAATCTATATCTATAACAAATATATTTTTGAGAAGAAACTGATTTAAGAATTAAGAATGTATGGCAGTTATCTCAAAAAAAAACTTTAATTCATCGCACTTACTTGGACAAGGATCAAAATAGCATTTTGCCAATTGTGTTGATTTGCCTTGACAACTTCTACCAAGATTACGAGGTGAAGGATTATTACATTGCCTGTATCTGAACTTGTATGAAATATTGCATGGTTGAAAACAACTACTCCATGACACCCATTCACCCCAGTTACCATGAACTAAACAAATATTAATCGAAGTACTAAGGCTGACTAACAAAAAGAGCGATAAAAATGTAACAGTTTTTATTATATCGATAAATTAGCATTGGGATAGGAAACAAAAAATTTTCTTAAAATTCAATAAATCAATAAATATTTTACCTGGACAAAGAGGAACATTGCAAGCCCCCTTTGAATCAACACTATCACCGCTACAATTTTTCCCTCCATATCTTGGTGTTGGATTTTGGCAAAACCTTCTACGATTTAAATAACCATATCCACAAGATTTGTTGCATACTTCATAACCTGTCCAACTTCCCCATTTGCCATTCACTGAAAGATGATATACTTGGGTTTTTTCATGGACCTTAATCACCTGAGGGGAGGGCAAAAAATACCCCCCCCCCCTGGTTAAATCCTAAACATTTAACCAAATGAAATCAAACTTTACACAGATAAAAAGTACTATGAGTACTTTCAAAAAATTCAAAAATAGCCCCCTAATGGCACATGGCTAAGTGATGATGCCATCAAAAATGCCAAAAAGTGGAATAACTTTTAGTTTTTAATGTTAATTCTAACCCTCAAAGGACCAATCCCAGAATATTCCAGGAACCAATAGTACACCGCTCAAAGCGGCAGCTTGAAGCCCTATTTGAAGGAAATCGGATGCTCTTACCAATGGGACCAAAATCAATGCCTAGGAGGCTTCGTTCTTGAGATACAGCTAGTTTAATGTGTAATTTTTTCTCATGAATAAACCCTCATTTCTGAAAATTTCCGGTCCTGGAAGGGTTAAGTATAGTCATATCTATGTATATAAAGCGACTTAGAACTGATAACATATAGTTATAATAGATACAATACATTTAAAGGTTAATTTGGGTGTTAATATATTTATGGGGCCTTTTTGACGTCGGACGTCATAATGACGTCACAATAATGTCAAAATGCTTCTAAAATATGCCAGACTAATTATGGCAACAAGTTGTCAATACATTCCGGTAATAAGGCATAAGACTCTGTAAAACTAGTTTTATCATAACCAGTGCTGAAATATAGCCTAAAGGTAAAGTAGGGTTAAAGCTTAGTTGTTGCAGTATACTAAAATACCTTTATAGTGGTCATAATGCTTTGATAAAAGGAAAGTTTTAATCACACTTAAAAAATTGTACTTGAAAGTGTTGAAAATATCCCACTATTAAAAAAAAATATGGTAATCCCAAAAAGTATATTTTTAATATGCTAAAGAAATAAGTTCTGGGCTTTTAATTTATCAATTAGTAAAAATTGAAAATCCTCAAATCAAAAAGTCAAAGGTGACCTGGGCATGGTTTCACAGGACATTTCCCTAATTGCTCTGATGCTCCAATGCATTTATTTTTATTAAAACATCTTCTTAATCTTTTTGCACGCTTCGAATCACCACATGTTATTGAGCAGAAGCTCCATTCACCCCAAGGACCATATCCAATATCACCTGCAAAATAACAATTTACAATTTGAATGAGAACCATTTTCATAAGCATACCAAAGAAACAGAAAAAAGACATGCAATGCAAATGATTATATGATTGCTCCAAAAAACTTTGAATACAAACGTGTATGAGCTTTTCATTTCACAAGTAGAAAATACAAGTAAACTAAACAAACAATGATATTAAATGCAAATCAGCATTTTAAAAAAGTGGAGAGCCTCTCACAAGTTTTCAGAAATTTTATACTTGTGAAGGAGACAATAGATTTCCGATTCCAGATAAAAGAAAGCTTTTTCATACAACATAAAAAACCTACACTCAACTCATACAAAAAAATAACTTCAACTTTATTATGTCTCTAAAAAAGTATAATTCTCTACGATTTCAAGTTTTATAAAAATGTTTATGAGCTTTTCATTTCAAAAGCAGAAAACTCTTACTTTTGTGAATACAATTACATATTCTTTGATAATGCTTTTCACTTGGATTATTCTGTAAACTGCAAACTGTTTCAT
Organism: Cladonema radiatum; assembly: GCA_025330745.1. Taxonomy (NCBI): domain Eukaryota; kingdom Metazoa; phylum Cnidaria; class Hydrozoa; order Anthoathecata; family Cladonematidae; genus Cladonema; species Cladonema radiatum. The sequence continues at coordinate 6,138 of JANSTP010268903.1, read as the reverse complement.
TTGTCATATTTTGATAACCAATACATTTTATATCACCATCGAAGTTCATGATTCCAGGATGTTTTGATTGCCTCCATTTTGCATCATCATCATTATCGCTGCATTTCACTTTGATATCATTCAATATGACAGAAAAATTTGTTGTCATGTGTAACCCACATGTCATGTTCAACTGATGACAATATTCTTTACAGTCGTATTGACCAGGGGGTGCCAACACATATCCTGAATAAATAAAATTTTAAATAAATACTCATATAGGTTTTGCTGCTAAAAAAATATCATACTCCCATATTCAACAACAATCTTCAGCAAACTACAATAGCATAATACTGTAGTATCACAAATGGAAAGATACAATGTATCATTTTCAATATAATGATGTGAATACAATGATGTTGTTGTTATCGAAATATGCAATCATTTCTTTGTTTCTGGGTGTATGGTGCAGTGTGTGTATGTCCTGTTTTAATATTGTCTGTCCTACCTATATCAACCATGACTCGGTGTTTGGATGAGTGCAGTAAAGCAGTTCTGTGTCAGCATTTATGAATGAATTTATGTTGCTGGTTAGGAAATGGATTATCTTCTAATTTTTGGGCATACAGCTGCATTTGATTTTACTTTTCTTGTCGATGAGTTTGTGGGATTCATGGCAAGGTGGAAAGTATTTCATATTTAAAAAACAGCAACTTTCAAAGGAAAAACTGTAACTTACAGATATACTTGTGAGTGAAAATGGCTATGAAATCTGTTTTATCGTAATTTGAAAAGGAGAGTAACTTATAAAATTAAGTTCTACTACTTTCTTGAGGAAAATATTTGAGAAATATTTTAGAGGAAAATAATTTTCCAAAAATTACCAATGTCTGAAAAATATTAAAGCCTACCTGAGCAAGGATCAGTTTTACATTTGATAACTTCATAACCATCATCAGTACAATTCAATCCACCATTTGATGGTGGAGGATTCAAACAATCTCTACTCCTGGATTTCTCAGCTTTACCGCAACTTGCTGAGCACGGAGTCCACTTTGTCCATTCTGTCCAATTTCCATCAACTTGTTGTGAGAAAATAAAACAATGAAAAATTGTTAAAATTAAATTTCCAAAAAAGTCGAACTGTTGAATGTACATTTTCAATAAACACATGAAAATATGTCAAAAGAAAGATAAAAAAAAATATCACCACAAACACTTCACAAAAAAGATTGCACAAAAAAGAGCATTAAGGCAAAGATAAATCTGTATCCAAACAGGGGATCTAAAATACCTCTTATTCCTAAGCGTATGGTAACCTCATCAGATTTCCAACCTGCTCCTTTACTTGTTAATGCTGCTATGCTCACATTATATAATGATCCAGCTGTCACATTTTTTAAATCAGTTATTTGCAGTTTGTTGTCAACTTTATGAGTTTTTATTGGGCCAAAAACTTTCACTCCATCAATTTCGTAATAGTAAATATTGAAACCAATAATGATTCCATTCTGACAATGTTGTGGAACATCATTCCATTCAGCAATCAAATAATCACTATAGTACGTTGTTACATTCAAACTTGATGGTGGACATGGAACTGAAAATTAAAGGTAAAATCTTTTAAAAATCATGACGTTGTTCACTTCATGACACTTTTCACTAAAGACACTTTTCACTAAATAGAATTCCAAAGTTTACATTGATAAATAAAAATAAAAGACCTACTATCTTCATCGGTTGAATTTGTAAACAAACATTTTTCACCATCACCAGCAGAATTGATTCCATGAATAGATATCTCATATTCATGATATTTTATCAAACCACAAAAACTGATTGACAAATTTGATGTAGTTCGGACATGAGAATCACTTTTACTGTGCAATGAAATTTTGTACTTTGTTATTATACCATTCTGTTGCATTATGGGTATTTCATTCCATGTAAAATTCAAACATGTTGAGCTCTTGTTTACCAGTGTAAAATTCGAAGGACATGCTTCAGATACTAGGAGCAAATAGCAAAACTCTGTAAGCAATGATCTGTAAATTGATAACGTTGATAAAATTTTGTCCTGTACCTTCAAAATGCAATATTTTAAGAAAGTAGGTTGCCAGTTTTCAAGATAATCCTGATAGACTTGGCCACAACTATATGACTCTTTCCCACGAGACAAAAATAAATTTTGCAATAAAATGGTATATTGAAATAAATTATTTGTCTTTAAAGGGAGTGTTATATTGAAAATCCAATTTTTTTTAAGTTCAAGTCTAAAGAATTGAAAGAATGTGACTAAAGAATTAACTTACAGAATTAAAAAAATATTTTTTTGCTCTCAAGATATTTGCAGTTAATGTTCTTAACCAGAACCAATTCATGAAATTTTCCATAAGGAACCTTTGCAATTTACTGGAAAAAACGATATTGCATTTTTCTGTAAAATGTTCTCTGGTGAATAGTTCCAGGGCCTTTTCGCATTTTTGTCTACATATTGAATCTCAAAAACAACATTTTCTCAGTTATTGGGGAAAATATTTTTGAAATTAGGATTATTATAGCTTTCCAAAACCGAAACAATTGCCAACTAAATATTTTTGCATGTCAAGCTGCTGTGTCAGAAATAGATAAAAACTAACTGTGACAACAAACAAAGTTCAAATCCATGAATTGACTTTTTGCTTTTCTGGAACAGCATTTGAAACTAAAAAAATGGAAAACTGTGTGTCATAAAAAAGTACAGATGCTTAGATGTTGCAATTTTTGTATATCAGCATTTTTTTATTTCATCTTGATGACATCACAACTGGACCTGCACAAAACTCTTCAAACATAAATATCTCTTTTTGATTCCATAAAGCAATCATTATAATGAACTTATTAATTTGAGGTTAAGTTGTTTGTAAGCACAGTATGCAGGATGTTAGCTAGCCTTCTCAGATGCTTTATAACAGCTTTTTCTCAATCTGAACAGAAATTTTCCAGCCACATCAAGCACTGTTCATTTTTAGTGGAAGCAAAAGGAATTATAAACCTTAGATGAAAAGTTCTCAGGGGCTAACAAATAATACAATTAAAGGTTGATTAGAATAGAATGCAAACATGTCAGTCTTTTCGGAACGCTGTACTGTATGCCCTAAAAATATTCTTGGAATCATTGAATATTTATGACTGTTCTTCTAATTACACAGGGACACAAGCAACCTTGGATTTTCTTGATATTATAAATACAGTTGCATTGAGTAACCTTAAAAAATAAAGCTATCATAGACTTGTCATTTAATTTAAGTTTTCATATAAATCAATACATGGTCAAGTTGACAAAAATATATGTAAAACTAAAAGCCTCCATATAATTCAGGCTTGAGGTGATTTAACTCATTGATAACACAACAACAAGTAAGTATTGTCTATTTTTTATCAAAATATTAAGGAGAATGAATCAGACTCTGCATGAATTTTAGAGATCCTTGTAAAACAACCATTCAGGAAATTCCCCATGAAGAGTATGAAGAGTTAAACGTCATTTTCCCAAAAGTTCTAGCTAACACCCTAGTATGGCACTCCCTTGAACCCTATTTTGCATAAATTTATCCCTTCCCAAAAAAGAAAAATTTTAATTAAAGTAATTGACTTGATGATTTTACTCAGGGAACAAAATTTAGTTGTGCATCTTGTAAAAAAATTTAGTCTGCTACGTATTCAGATGGATTTCCATCATTATAGGTTTTCCAGAAATATTTTTAAGGAAAATAGCAAAGGAAATCAAGTATCCCTGAAAATAGTCATTTTTGGCATTTTTCATGACTTCATCAAGTGGTCAAATGACCTTTAGGGTTACTTTTTTCTGAAACTTCACATGATACTTTATACTTGTGGTAAGTTTAGGGGGGGTTAGGGGGATTTAAAAAAGGTTGTAATTTTAGCCCACCACATGCTTTTAACATACATAAAAAAGCCAGTGTTAAATAGGGTAAAATGGTTGATGTGGAGTATTTGTGGAAAGTAACAAGCAGTAGTAATTGTGATATTTGCAACTTTTGGCGAAAACAATTTCTTAATTTGAAACTTTCTGCAATTTTATCTCCATATAATTGAAGGTGCAAAATTCAGAACAGTTTTCAGCATTAAATAAACGAGTAAAAGTACAATGTTAATCTCCGATCCGGGCGGATGTCATCCCAAAAGAAGAACCAATCAACTTTCATGGTTTTTGAAACTTGGTAATGCGATTTAACAAAGAATCATAAATTTCAGTGCAACACCAAAAAGAGCCAATATTAGCTTTTCGGAAACAAGATTTTAAAAAAAGTATTGAATTTTTTATTAATAAAGAATTCTGAAGCAAGATATTTTTTTTTTTTTCAACTACATTCTTTGGTGACTATAAAAAACAAATCGTGCAAAAATATACAGTTCTTTCACAGAATAATGATTGAAAGTAAAATTCAATTTTAGAAACAAGCATTATTGAGACAGTACTTTGTATGAGAGTTTTTTTTCTCCCACTGTCCATTTATCTTATTTAGCGTCACTAATATATTGGCAATATCTCAGCTCCATTTCCACCTGAATCCATAATAGATTGGATATCAAAAAGAAGATTTTAAAATGACATTTAATAATAAAAGAAGTTCTTCAATATTGAATGTCAACATTGTATAATCATTTTCATCAATGGTTCACAATTTTCTGTCCTCAATAACAAGCAATATAGTTTCAAAGATGTACTTAAGTAAATCGTGAAGATTAAAAGATCTTTGTTTTGTTGACTGTATGTGAATTAGTTTTTTAATTTTTTAGAAACACTTAGTACAATAATTTAAATTTGAAAAGGTTTGTCAATATTTCTCTGAAAAACAAACATGCAAAGTAAACAGTTTGCTTGTGCAAGTAATGTTTTGGAATTAAATCATATTTGTATGAATTTTTAACAATTTCCTCATGGCCAATGTTGTAAAGTAAACTTTTCATCTAAAAATCTGCAAAACAATAATTACCTGCTTCCAGTGTAGTTGTATTGACCAATGTTGAAATATTACAACCAACTTTTGTACAAGCTGCTACAGTAAACTCACATGTTGTGTATGGAAAAATATTTTCAAATAAATATTGTGTTTCTTCAGAACTTATATTCCAATGAAACTGTTCCATTGAATTATTTCGTAAATAACAATTTGATGCCATTGAATAATGCAACGGAATACCATTCCAATCTTCTATATTCATTACCTTCCATTTAACTTTTACTGATCTGCTATTAATTTCTGATATCTCAAAATCTTGTGGTGGACGCTCTGGAACTAAAATGTAAAATATTCAGACAAATAAAAATATGTAACAAGAGTCAGCTTTTACATTTCACCTAAAATCTAACAAAAAAACTTACCGTCCTCCAGTGTTAGATTGCAAACTGGTTCACTGTAATTTCCTAAAGCTGGATAGGATGTGAACCCTGCAACCACAACACAACAATTTTCATACTTGTCCAAACCATCAAAAATGGTTGATGTGACGTTGTTTGTTTCGTTGATAAATCTAGTAATATTTTGTGACTGACAAGACAAGATCATATGATATCCCTCAACAATTCCATGTTGATAAAAACTATCAATTAACCCAAACGATAAATTCAATGATGTTGAAGTTAATCCTAACAATGTGATATTTTGAGGACCAGATCCAGGCTTGTATTCATTTGTTGTGAAAATGGTTGAAGCGAATTTTATAACATCACAGCCAACTTGGTTACAAGGAAATAAATGCATAGTGTATAAAGTATGCGGGTGAAAATTATTTATCAAAAAAGTTTGAGATGTATCTAAGTTATAATTTTCAACTATTTTCGTAGCATTACATGGCTTTCCATGAAGTCTGTATTCTTCTAAATCTATTGACACATTAAAATAATGACATTGTTTTATCAGCCAATAATCCTCTGTTCCACTGTTACAGTTGTGATTTTTGACAAATTTGATAATACTATCTGATGTATAATTGCTGATGTCATGAGCATGTGCATAAACAAGATAATAATGAATACCATACCACCATGATGCAAGAAATTGACTCATAGAAACCGAAATAGAATTATTCCACGGGTGCGACTCAACACTCAAAACTGATAAAACAAAATCATAATGCATTCTTGGCACTAAA
>JANSTP010268892.1:0-10566 GCA_025330745.1 Cladonema radiatum | reverse complement strand
ACTGTGGCGCAGTCGATTTAACGACAATGGGCGTTACCGCAGTATTATATCGTTGGCGTAAATTTATAAAATGAAATTCCATCATTTTACTCAAGATAAATTTACAATATCAGTCAAGTGGAACACCAGAAATATCAAGTCATTGTTCCCCATAAAAGATATGATAACACATGTGTCAAATGTCATATACCAAGCTTTATGTTCGTGTGGAAGTGTTTATATCGGCGAGACGAAAAGAAATCTGGAAACAAGAAAAGATGAACACTTTGATGAGAAAAATAAAGATAGCTCAGAAGTAGCAAAGCATGCTAATAAGTTTAAAAATCATGTGATTTCTTGGGCTGCTTTAATGAACGCTCCAAAGAAAACTAAATAACGAAAGATTCTAGAAGTCTTTTTTATTGCCACTAGATGTCCTGATTTCAATGATCAGACTAACTTTGCGCAACTTTTGTTGTTTCATAATGGTATCACATAAACATTTATTAATTGCTCTCAATTAATTGTATATATGTACCCATAGCAACTATTTTTGATTCATTGTGTGTATTTTATATTGCAACAATTTTTAGTTCATAACTTATTACAGTTTTACATCTGAAGATGCTAGTATGAGCGAAAAGCTTCATGTTTTTAATATATAATATCTGATTTTATGGTTATTTGTTTTTTTCTTATATGCTGTAGTATATGGCTTATTTGAATCATACAAAATGAAAGTTAACCTAAGCCATTCAATAAGATTTCTAGACAAGATGATCTTATAAATTAAGGCGTATTCTACAATTTTCTTTGCATTATAGACTGTTCAATAGGCGCTCTATACCTATTGAATCGTAAATATATATTATGAAAATCCCGCTTCCATCAAAAGTGCAACTTCCTGATCAAAATCCATGTTATTGAGTGTTAAAAAAATGACTTTTAATGGACCCTCAAGCTCAAAAATATTAAAATAGATGACATTAAAGTTCAACCTTGAATGTAAATTTTCCCAAGAAGACTTTTAATATACTCCTAGAATACTCGAAAGTCTTTCCTAGACACTCTGTTAATAATAATGTACGTTATATCAATAATCAAGTAAATGAAAGAAAATAAAGGTAAACTCACAGTACTTGCAGATACAGGGAACGCTTTGCCGATGACCAGCGGCTTGCTACCATGGGGATAATTTCGTTCGTCTTCATTCGGATTATTCGTAGATTTTCAGAAAAGGGTACAACACCAATTTCCCCTAGTGGCAACGCAGCATTCGGCGGTCTGTTGAGAATCGAATGTGGAACAATATTCACATCGCCTTTCATTCTCGGATCTATGAAAACATTTTCTATTGGTAGTCTTTTTTGGACAGAGCTTCCCCAAATATTATGAGGTTTCCCTTCGTCCATAAATCTAGGCTCGACAGCACTTAATTTTTGCTGTATACTACTTACAACAGAGATGGGAGGATTTGCATGGATTGGTGAATTCGCTGATAGTTTTTGCTCTCTAACTGTTGGGGTCATATTAAATTGATGTACAAAACTCTCATTTTTTCGAAAAAAATCGTTGCGCTCTTTTTCTGTTTGGACTGGAACCAAATCAATTTTCGCTTTAACTTTTCTTTCACTTGGGTTATCAGTAGATTGTCGAAAATATAAGTGAAGAGGCTCTCTTTCGGATTTCAAATATATTTCTTTTTGACTACCGGATGAAATTTCAGCAGCTTTGATAGGATTCTTAGCCTCAAGTAAATCAAACACATTTTTATGATCTTCCAATTCAGTGTTGGAAACTGTAGAAGGTTTCGAAGTGTTCAATATTGGCTTGTGAGCATTTTTTGTTTCTCTCTGATCAATTGGAGGCTTGCTAAAACACGCCGTAACTTTACATGAAGATGACTCATCCGGCGAAACGATTAATTTTGGTATTAAAATTTTATTACTTGAGCTCTCTTTGCTTGCACTATCAGGTTTATTCATTAGCTTGATGTCTACTGATTTCGCTCTTTTAGGTAATTCCACTTTTGCTGTTGCATACTTTGGAATGGTATGTGGGGGTGCTGACGTTGGACGTTTCAATTTAAGCCGTGTCTTTTTCTCTGTCTTTTTTGACACTTCATTCAAACTTCCGTATTCTAATATCTTTATATCGGAAATACTGTTTGGTGTCGCATTCACGTCGTTCTTTTTGTTATTTTCATGATTATACTTAACTAATATCGGAGCTTCATCAAAAGTGACCTTTTCGTCTTTTATAAAAGTCATTGATTCTTGTTGATATGGTTTTCTCTCATTAGGAGGTTGAAAACGTTCCTCTAGCCAGTTATATCTGGGTAGATCTTTTGCTAACCGGTCATGTGTCGCTCTCTTTTACCATTATTGTCCGAAAGTGGCTGCCCTATCAACGAGCTGTTCTCTTCATATTTCATCTTTGCATGGCTGTCTTTCGCTACACCTTTATGTTCAAAAGTATTCTTAATTTCCATTTCGCTTTTGCTGAGGTCGATATTAAGAGTTGTTATTAAGATCTATTTGTTGGCTTGGCTTATCAGGTCTGTGTTTGCTCAAAAATAATTCATCTTCTCTTGGTATATCACTCGTTTTATAAGTAATAATGTCTTTTGGACAACTGTTGTTTAGACTTGCCTCTATTTGCATTTGCTGGTCGAAGTTTTCTATCTTTTTTTCCTTTATTTTGCTAACTGCTGTTTCTAATTTATCAAGTTTGGGTATGTTTTTGGAAGGTGATCTACAATTTCTACTATTTGTAGCCACATCTCTATTTATAAGAGCATGTTCATTCTCCAGTGACGTTTGGTTCACTACTTCTAAAGGCCGCTTATTTTCTGGTTTGGGTAATAATGGCCGTCGAATTTCAGGCTTTTTAACATTTTTATCAATAGCAACGAGTTTATGTATTGTAAATTGAAGTTCCTCTATTTGCTTGTCTTTGGAGAATAAGAGTTTTTCTAACGTCCTTAACCTGTTAATTAATTCTAAGCGGCTAGGATGCTCTAGAAATGGATGGCCTTTTGGGACGTCGGGAGGTAACGGTTTCCTAACTAGAACATCTTGCTCTTTAACATATATAAATCGCTCGGATTGGCTTGGTTTTGCGTCAGATTCATATGATCCGCTTGTAGGTATAATTCTTTGACCATTTTCAGTAACAAAATTTGGATAGGCTTCTCTATTCGCAATTCTGCCACCTTCAAAATTGTTATTAATAACAAACCTCTCTTGTTTGGGATTTCCTTCATAACGCACGCCTTGCTCTTTTTGGTGTTGCGCTCGTGGTCTTCTAACAATGTCCTCATGGAGTTGAATGTTGGGAGGTTCATCTATTCTTCTTCTTCTGTCAATATATATAGGGTGTCGCCCTTCAGGCGCTTCCAACACAGGAATATATTCACGGTTATTGGTAGGACTCAAATAATGTTTTTTGTACAAGATTTCATCAGAATGGATCCCTCGACCTTCAGGAAGTGACAAATGCGATTGTATAGGTACAGGTCTGTTGGGTGGAATCTCTGATGACTTCCTTGGCATAACTTTTCTTTGAATAGGTCCTTGAGGACGGACATATTCTGGCGGTGGGTCCAGACGGAGGTTACGTGCATCAGTAGGTATTAACGTATACGGTCGTCGTTCGTACATTAAATTTTGCGGTACGCGTTCTTGTGGTTCTTGAAATCGATAACCTCCTTTCATTTTTTGTTTGAAAGCAATTCAAGTTTCAATACCTAAAAAATGATGAACTGCTCTCAGCGGTGAGTAAACAAACATTAATTATTCGCCAACACTATTTACGGAACTTGCTTCTTTATAGAAAGCAAAATAAATCCTCATTTCACAGATTCAATATGGTATTTCAGGGAATGGAATAATAATCTTCTTAAAATATTGAAGCCTCCTTTATACTTCTTTCAAATACAATTCAAAAGGGTAATTAGAAAGAAAACCATAGCAAATTAATAGCGCCTTTTTAAAAAGTTGATCTTTGGGTTTTATACAGCATAATCTTACTTACGATTAGTAAATAGTTTCGGGAGCAGCCATTAATTTGCGTATAATACCTTGCGTATAATTGCGTATAATATAAACATGGTAGTAGAGGCTTTTGTGAACCTTAGATGCTATTATCAGAGGAAAAACATGCAGATGTCTCTATCACCCTCCAATTAAATGTTACCAAATGCTAACCTATTATGTAAAGAGAAGATAACTTCAGTGACTTCTTACCGTATTTAAGAGTATTTTCGAAGGCATCCTGTATAAACTGGACCCGTACCCCAGACCTGGACCGAACCTATATAAATTGAAGACCAGATATTTTAAAAACTTCCTTTGTTCATTCGTTAAATATTTTATTAATTCCTTTCAGACCTTTTCTTCACTACATCTTAATACTTGTCTATTTAGACAACGGTTGATTAGGTGTAACGAATCTTGTCAAAACATTGTTTGAGGCAGCGATCTTGAAAAATTGGCTACTCTTTCCACTCATGAACTTTTCTTTCCGACTTTGCTCTTTTATTTTCTGCAGAGTTGTCAAGAATTGACATAAACGTTAGAAGAAAATTTGGAATATTCTGGTTTTGAAATTATTGAGAAATTATTGGTTCTTTTATAAAAGTTTTTTTTCATGTTCGTTCCAGGCCTGTCGAACTGAGGCTAGATAGTATTCCCCAAATTTTCTTTTTTTACCCTAGCTAGTAACAGAGAGGAGAGATTTACGCTGTTATGAGTATTTCTTCTAAATATTGGAGGGGGGGGTGTAAGCTACCTGAAACTTTTATATGATCAAGTATAATTGGCTATGATTAAACAATAAAATGCAAACTTAATTACCTCCAAAAGGGTTGTAGTGTCAAGATCCTATTTCTATGGTTTATTCTTAATTGTAACTTTTCATTGTGTTTGACATTTTGTGGAAAATAATTATAGAGCAAGGTTTTGGATAAAAAAATAAAAATAGATAAACATTGGCCATATATTGGCCATATAAAATTATATTCATTTGAAAGAGACTAACAGAAGTAACATGGATGCGTTTGTGAGGATAAGGCAAAGGCGTCATACTAATCCCTCTTAAAGCCTGCTGATGTAATGTTTTTTTTTTACTGTGTATATTTATGCTTTTTTGTTGCCAATTAAATACCATTATCGATGGAAATAATAGCTTTTCTCTAGGCTTTTAAATCTTGATATAATCCTCTTAATGATATCTATTATCGACATTCCTGCGTCTTAATCCTTTAATTTCGATCTTTTAAACGAGCAATTATGCTAAATAAGCTGAAGGTACGTGTGTCAATGAAATGCCAACTGATTAATACAAATAATTTAATAATTTAGTAATAAAAGTTCTGTTAATAGCATCAAACATTTGAACAAGAACAGAGTCTTTTGAGTGCATTGAATTCTTTAAGCCTTACTAATAATTTTGTTCTTTAATTGGTTCAATATTCAACGAAGTGCTAACTTTAAATATTAATTTTGATAATTACATAAAGTCTAAAAACAAACAAGCAAACAAACAAACGAGAATCGGACATTTTCTTAATACTCAAGGCCTAAGGGAGTTTCATGGGATCCATATCGAAAATGCTTCACATTTAACACAGTAAAACCTTAGTTAATAATTTTTATCTCCTTTCGTTGGTTAGAAAGTCCTGGCTATCTAGACTTTACTATAACATGATCAATTTTTCATTTTCCAATTTTGAAAATTATTGCCATCACGAAACCTTTTCTATGACCTTCAAAATAAGTTTATTTTCTTGGAAACGGTTTTATTTTCCTGCAAACCGGTTAATTTAGTTTAAGTGCTTTAAGAAGAAACATAGCCTTGTTAAATAGAAATGTTTTATCACAACGTTTTTAGTTTCAGAGTAAATATTGAATAGCACTAAGCTTGCTTTTTATTCCTGTATGAACAATTCAGTTTTGCATAATCGTTGCTACTCAATCCTGAGTAAAAAAATTTCCTTCTTATAATACGTTTTAATATAGAAACTCCGATCTTTTCCGCCGATTTGTTTGCTAATAATGGAATTCCCATACGATATTCAATACATAAGTAATAGAGAATTTGAGGTAAACAAATTGCATTAAAGGGGAACTGAGGTCAGAAAAAACATACCCTTTTTATTGCCTCATTTGAAAGAGGACATAATTTCAAAACCAACGATGTATTTTTTTTCTCATATGATCAAGTATAATACAAATCGTGATAGGAGAGGTCTATAAAAAGAAATGTTTTGGAAAAATAAGTACATAATTGGGAACTTCTATGTAAACATCGATGAAAAGCATTGAGACAAACTTGAACTTGATTTGGAGGTGGTTTTCAACAATTTACTATGAAAACTTTCGTATCCAAAGATTTTCAAAAATTATTAATTTTTTTTTTTTTTTTTTTTTGCGTCACAAAGTAAGAGGCCTGTGTTACATGGCCCTGTGTATTTGTCAAATCTTAATAATTTCTGAGGCAAGAGCACAAAACAATGTTGAAGCTACTCCATTCCTCTTGTACGAACCTCAAGAGGGACTAATTGAATAGATGCTTAAACTTTAAGCCTGAATTGTGACCTTAAACCCGATACGTTTTCAATATCATGAGTATTTGTGAAGAAAATAAATAGATTGAACTAGCATGACGTCAGAGATGCGATAGATTAACAAAGACTAGATTAGTTTGCAAACGGTAAACTATTTCTCACATAAAAATTACGAGTAGCTGAAAATGGCTGCCATACTCTTACAAAGTATCATAAAATAAGAACATGGACTATTTTGGGCATAGAAACAGTTTTGATTCTGAAAGCCTGTTGATTTGATTTGGATTTTCTACCTACTGACCAAAACTTTTGGTTTAATTATGACATTCATTTACTTAGATGTTTCCTCGCATATGTTTATATGCTACAAGCTGCAGGCACCGTCGCACGACGCTAAAGCGTCATATTGGCCTGCTAACGCAGTCCATGATCGCTACGAGATCCATTACCTCTACCAGTATTCTAAAACCTCTGAGACATATTTGAGGTTGTTGGTCTTCTTATAAAGTTGATTTATAAAAGTTATTGCACTTATAAAATCATAGATCCTTGCAATGTTAACATAATTAAATAATAAATCCCAAAGCTCTAAAAAAGCGTAACATGACGCTGAAGCGTCGTATAGGTTTGCTAGCTCAGGTCAAGGAAATGATCGCTACGCCATCCCTTGATGACAATGCGCTATCTGCTATTTAAAAAGGTGAAAAAGAATTAAAAAATAAGCAATTGGCTTTGGCAATGGTAACTAATCTTCATTATTAGCTTAGCAATGTTCAGAATCGTTTAAGATATATGTGTACAAAGCTTGGATACTAAAGACAAAGTACAGATAAAGTTTTAAAAACGCTCAAAAATTGCTCATTTTATGACGTCATATGCTGTCGTGTTTTAACGTTTTCTGATTGTTTTTCATTTTTTCATTTTGTAGAATTTACAGGCAATTAGAAGCTTTTATTTCATGCTATTTTCCAAATAAGGAGTGCTCATTTCAATGAAAGGAGCGTTATGCTACGCAAATTATAAATAGATTAGATGCACACAGCGTCCCACGACGCTAAAGCATCGTATTGGCCTGCTAACGCAGTCCCCGATCGCTATGCGGTCTTTTACCTATATTATGCTCTAAAACCTCTAAGCCATGTTTTAGATTGTTGGCCTTGTTATCAAGTTTTTTGCTATGCCAACAGGATTAAATAATAGATTCCCCTTCTAAAAAAAAGCTTTTCACAACGCTGAAGCGTCGCATAATCCTGCTAGCGTAGAGCAAGCGAAAGACCACTACGCAATCTCTTGTTGACAATCTGTTATGGAAAAAGGGCGAAAAAAAGTAAAAAATATGCAGTTGCCATAGCAGCCAATTCTCAAAATTGGGCAAAAAATCTTTGGCACCATTTGTAGCATATAGGTATAGTCATAAGAGATTCCATAGTCTGGTCACTTGGGCCGTTCTTACCATTCTTCGCTTACGATGTTTAAAATCTTTTGACGGTGCTTGCGAGCCTGCATGAAAACATAGAATGGCTTTGACAGAGGTTTCTGGAAGAAGGTATTTTGACGATTTTTCCTAATATTTAAGCTATTTTATTAACTTCAGCCAACTGAACCTACATATCTGAGACTTGTGCAAGAGTAATTATGAAGCGTATCAAATTTAGCAGTAATTTTAGCTAGCTACAATTAGGTTCAAAAATATTTGAGACAAAATAAGAAATTGGCTTGTTTTCATACTTTAGTTTCAATTTCAACATGTCAGTTTTCAACAACGAAGTTCGGAAATGGCATTTTTGGCTATTCCCACTATTCCCACATTATAACGCCACTTGGAAGGGTTTTAAAAACGCCCAAGTTGAGTGTTGGGTAGGGTGGTTTTCACCCATTCACCCAAGAGACTCATATAGATAAATTGCGTGATAAATCACTGTCTGTGAAAGTAAAAAATTACCCATTTTGTTATGGTTTGTGGTGCCAATTTTCACAGAAAAAGCTTAAAACTGCCTTATAGTTTTTGCGCATGGCTGTAACTACCGTAGCTACTGAGCTAGCCAAATAAAATCAGAAAATATAGAGAAATTATTTGCCAGCAGAGAGTAGGAGGAATGACAATTAAGTATCATATTTCAATCAGGTCACATTAATCAAACTTTGAGAATATATGTACAAGATCAGACCAGATATGTTATTTTTAATGGCACCAAAGAAATGCAAGAGTGACAATGCATTATGATGTAAAAAAGACTTTCATAAACAGATCCCAGCCTTCAGAGTAAATAAGCAAAAAGAATTGTTGGATACTTTATTCTCAGTTGTTACCATGATGCGGAAAAGATTTGCAAGACATAACCGTTAGTTTATAGCAGAACGTATCCAATATTAGCAATATAAAAGCCAATATTCAAATTTTTATTTCGGGATAAATTGGCGTATAATCAATCAGCTATTAAATTAATGCCTCAGGACATGCTATTCACTTGAATATGACATTTGGTAACAAAAAGTACTGAATACTGTGATTTATTATTATTGCCTGAAAGTTGTGTTATTAGCAAAAAGACATCAGGTATTTGAGATATAAAGAATGAACACAGAAGATACACGATAATTACGAAAAATATTAGAAAATTTTATATTCATGATTCGATATATGAGATCATCAACAGGGACCGCGGAGCGCTTTTTAAACTGGGGGGAGGGGATGGTGGTTAACGTTTAGAGTCTTATGAGGCCCCACCATTGTTGGGGCCGACAGACAAGAAAATATTCGAAAATTAAGGCCTCTAGATCGGCCTCTAGATTTGCTCCAATTGGCCTTTCCTTTATTCTATATTTTTGCCTTATACGTTAAAACTTATAGCTGAAACAAAACTTATAAGTTAATAAGTTTTACCAAATGAACTTTTTATTGCGACAAATTTTACACATTCTACAAAGAAAGAAAGGTATTGTTAATTTGTTTGTTGGAAGCCTGGAATAGAATAAACGTGTCTGTGTAATGAGCAGAGTAAATGTGTCTTCTTTAAATGCCTCTTAGTATGCTTATCTTTTTAAAAAAATTTAATCAATTTTCAAAAACAATACTTTGCCAAAAAGTGGGGGGAAGGGCTAAAGCACACCCCCCCCACAGCACTACCGGCAGCGGTCAATGGTTAAATTATTTTCAAACATACTTTATATTTTTCTCAAGCAATACTGCAGCATGTTCTGATATTTCTGAACGAGCATACAAAGTTGAACAATTTTGGTTTACAAATAATAATTTGTTCCTGGTAATAGGCATATTTTCATCTGAAGAACTTTATTTGGTACTGTATTATTGTTGAGTGTTGTAGATTTGTCTCTTTGAATAGTGCCAAAAATCAATAATAAAATTAATTCAAGATGGTATAAGCAGTAACATTGAATGTCATTAGTAAAGATGAATAGTCATTGGAAGTGTCGAGTTTAAGAGGCATAAATTGTCACTCCTTTTAAAACTTCAGTTCAAATTTGTTGGAATAAAAATTTTGCTGGCATTTTTGAAGCCTATTATAGGCTATTATTGTTGTAGTTTAATTTTACATTTCTATTAAAAGCAATAATTTGGGGGCATTTTAATTTCATTTCATGGTTTAAGCAAAAATTTTTGAAAGGCATGTGACTGTATTTTGAATGTTTAGATTTCCTAGTCAGATTTCTCAAAAAAATTGAAAGAGATATCCTCTGACTAATCGAACGAGTCAAAACCATTTTTATACGGGGGGTTACGTTTATAGTTAAGATATTTTTAATTAAAAAAATTAATTAATCTAAAGAAAAAAAATTAAAAATTCACAACTTTTTTTCACACTATAAAACAATTAAAGTGTCATTCTGTCATATTTCATATTTCCAGAACTTCGTTGATAGTATAAATGAATGTTTATGTTTTCGATGTTTGTAGAAAAGAATTTGTAAATGTTTTCAACAGAATACTTTGCTATTTTTATGTCAAATATATGTTTCACACAGCCTTTTTGAAATGGTACCTATGTGGTTTAACCTAG
>JANSTP010268881.1:0-10567 GCA_025330745.1 Cladonema radiatum | reverse complement strand
CAATTTTTGCATCACATATTCTCTACTGTATTCAAAGCTGGTCCCAAAGAATGTTAGGAATTAGAAACAAAATACAGCATCTACAGGAAGGGCTATTAAGAAAATGCTGTTTTTAGGAACCAACTGCGACTTAAATAAAAGTTATAAAAGACTAAAGCTTGTAAAATTCAATGATCTTATTTACATAATTCTCACGATTTTCGATATCTTTCATCGACCTACAGACTAATAGATACCTGGAATGACTTTTTGTATAATCATTTTCCGTAGATAATCGAAGATTTATCATCAGACCAAGTAAGGCATTTCCTCACAAGTGAAATAATAAATAAATACTAACTGGAGCAGCTTTTTTTTTTTTTTTGTCTACGCTTGATACTGCTTTGATCTAACAATATAAGCGCATCAAGTGACATGAGATTGTTAAATCTGCTATTTTTTTATTTTTTTATTTTTTTTCTTTTTCTTTGTTTATTTTCTTATTTTTTCCGCCCCAAATCTTTCTCAAAACTAATATGCTCCAGTAATTATTATGAAAAGGTATATCAACTTCAAGAGTTTATATAGGCACGGTATATATATATTTTTTTGTTTTATTACTAGAGACATTTTCATTATTACTGATTAATTTTTCCTTTTTTCTTTTTTGGTATTAGTATTTTCTTTTTAACTTTTCCTTGTATTTTTCTTGGCTCAATTGTAAGAGGCTTGCCTCATCGAGTCTTCTTTGTGATAAAATTAACTACGTAACTTTTTTCTTCATTGATGTAAATATGTCGTAAAAGAGTATATTTGATTTTGACCCACCTCCTGTATGCACAAATACTTTCCGGTCTGGAGAATTGTTCCTGGTAAGCCAGGAATATATCCCAGTTCAAATCTAAAAGACGGAAATATAAAATTTCAGTCCTTTTAAATTATTCCCTGCTCGAATCATATCATGGTTTTTGTAGGCTTTTATCGGTAAAACAATTTAATTCATTATTACCAACGCTTTTGACGTCAGCTTGAAAGACTATCTAATATTTTGTATGCTGTTTTTATTTCAAAAAAAAATTGAACAGTTTTATTTGATAAATTTAGATTTTCTTGTACCGATCAGTTTGCACATGTTCTTTAGAAAGTGGCAAAGCGCGTTGTGATTTGAGTATTTACAGATAAATTAACAAACAAACCAAATGTGTCAAACCTACTCTCATTGTTATTCCTTTCTCGTTCAGCATTTTCCCGTTCATTTTCCCGTTTCCCGTGCGTTGTCGTTGTCGTTGTGTCTATCGCCATCCTGTCCATCAATATGTTCAGCTGGAGGATCCTCTTGTCTATCTAAGTCTCTCTACGTTATTCATGCTTTCCGTATTTCTTAGTTTGATTCCACTACAAAGTATTAGTTCACTACATATGTGCTATTTCAGTTCATTGTCATAAAGAACAGTATGCCTTAGTAATGGTTAATAATGAAGACTTGAATAATAATTATTTAAGTCATACCTTAATAGATCTTCCATGTTCGTGGATTGATTCCAATGTACATAAAAAAGATGAACATACCTTTGACAGCATTACCATATAAGATATTCGAAGGAAAATGTCGATATTCAGTCCTCAAAATTTTAGCCCTTGATTTGCTATTAAACTGCTCCGCTAATAAAACCTCAGGCGTGCACCCTTCCACTCTATGCACCTGCCTATTTAGCAATAAATAATAGTAAAACCACGTGCGTTGAGAAAAAGTAACAATTGCATGATGACAGACAGTGACACAAAGCATCGTTTATTCATTGTAATCTAATGAACGATAACTATAGCTTTAAGTGACAGTTATAACTTTGTAATTTTAACTTATCCAAGTGTCATTTCTTAAAAACTAAAAGCACATAGAAATCAACAAGCAGTAACAAATAATTCACAATTTGAAAATCCACAACAGCATAAAAGAATGTGTGAAAATAACCTATCAATAACCTTTATTAATGAATGTATGCTTAAGATTGATTGTTTTCTCAAAACTCTTGCTTGCAAAAGTTAGATAAAATAAATCATTGAGGTGAACCAAAATGCCACATTCATTAAAATACAGACTGGTAAATAAGCAATATGTAAAAGCAAATCTGTTTTGGCAAGCAAATGAGTTTGGGCACAGAAACAGAATGCTAATATTTACAATGTATCATGATGAAAATTTCATCAATTTAGAAAGCATGTTTTTGATCTTGACATAAAAAGAGGAATCAAACTAGGTGAAATAGTGAGTTATGATGAACTTTTTACTTGAGATTTCTCTTGACTTAGGGAATGAGAGATCTGAAGTTTCCTATAAAAATTTATACCTTGATTTTGTTCTTTTCTGAGGAAATATAGAAAGCAAAAATTCAAATAAAAAAGAGCATTAAAAAAAAGGATGAACATCTTTTCAAAGCTTTGAAAGCTCAAAATTTATATTTTGATCTCTATAAAGAAAAAAATTGTTATATCTAGAATAAGGCTATCCGTGGATTGTACTTGGAATTCCACGTTTTTTATAGAATAAAATGAGAAGTTTTATAAAATCTAAAAATTAAGTCTTTAAAATTCTCAAAAGTCTGAGAATTGGTTAAATTCCTCTATTTTCTATTATCTTAAATTGGTTCAAAGGGTTAATTCCTCTATTTTCCAGCAAATACAAGTTTTAAAATCGTCAATTTAAACAAAAATTAAGGAAATCTAGGTCATTATTATGATGAATGATTTAAAAGATAAAAAAATGCAAAAAAGTACTCCTTCTGACACGTGACTAAGTGAGGACATCATCAAAGGCGTAAATAAAGGTGTTTTTGCTAACCTTTAGGCACCTTCTGGCGATTAGGCAAAACTTTCAGATTTTTAGCTCAATAAGATGATATTTTTTATAAGATTTTATCTTACTTTGACCTAATAAATGGTGCCAAAATAGACACAATGGTATATATTCTGGTCAGAAAGCCTTGATTTTTCCCCGCAAAAAAGTTCCTTGTTTTTATGCAAAAATTCCTGTTTTCACGGCATTTTTACAAGAAATTGATGCTTCTGGATAGTAAGAAGGGATTTTTATCCAATATATAGCCAATATAAAGTGTAATTTTATGGAATTATCCAGCTAGAATCAACCATTCAACCTTATTTTACATGGGCTTTTTGATGTACGTTAGAAGCATGGGGGGTGTAAAACTACCTCCCCCAGGTTTAAATCGCCAATTCTTAAGGAAAATGAATAAAACTTACCACAAATATAAAACAACATGTCAAGTTTCAAAAAATAAAAAAATTGACCCCTCAGGTAACGTGCCTAGGTTATGACGTCATCAAAAACGTCAAAAAGAGGCTATTTTCAAGGTTTTTTCATTTTCTTTGCTATTTTTCAGTAAAAGTTTATCCGAAAATGAATACTAATGTAGATGAATTCAAACTTATTGTAAATTATACTCCATAAAGAATTTATAAGTGTTTCGACCTAAAAAGGCCTTCTGAAGGCCGCTAAAAAAGCAAAAAATCGTTTTTTTCAACTCAGGGCTCTATCTGGAGAACTACTTTGTATTTCTGGATGAAACTTTGTATACTAATAGCAACTGATAAAATCCACTCAAAATATGTTTTTATTTGGTCTAGTCACGTGACATGGTGATGACGTCATCAAAAACTCTAAAATCGCCATTTTTCAGAGAGTGACGACATCAGCAAAAAAGGATGTGATACTGACGTCAGTGACATCGGTGTGTCGCCGACATATATTCGTCATGTTGTCCTCTAATCAACTGTGAAGTTTGATCATCAAAGGTTTAGTATAAGTCAAGTTACAGTAGAAAGAGTGCAATATTAGATAAAAAATGTTACACCCATGCCCAAAAAAGAGGACGTTGTCAGGGGGGAGGGGGTCAACGGGTCTAAATTTTTAAAAAGAATTTGCAACTAAATTTTGTTCACTGGGCCAAAATTCCAAGTCAATTGCTTTAGTAGTTTCCGAGTAATCAAATTTTTTTATTTAGAGGGGGGAGTAAATTTAATAACCCCCCCCCATGCAGAATAGGTTTAATGGTTGAAATCCTCTTTTTCTGCCCTATTTCTAAAATATTTTTCAAGCTCATCTCTTGTTTCTTCCCTGTTTTTAAAAATCCTTAATATGTCTCCCCGGGGGAGATACAACCAGAATATTTACCGCTGAATAGACAAAAAAGTACTGTTTCTATCTTAAGCCACACTCACTATTTTTGAATAAAATTAATCAAAAATAAAGTAAATAAATCAAATGTCCTCTAAAAACATTTCAAGTCATTTTGCATCTCAAGTCATTTTGGTATCACTGCAGTTAAAATATTTGCCATAATAATTGTTTTAATTTTTGTGATTAAAAAGGGGCGTTTGTTTATTTTATTTGTTGTCTTCTTTTTCATGAAAGGATTATACAGAATGTGGCACGATAAGAGGAACAAAAATAAAGTTTCATAGTGTCTAGAGCATTGATTTTGCATTCTGTTTTTCTGGTGAGTTACAGAGAAGACTCATAAATTTCATCTGATGCCAAAATGGGCTACTAAAAACATTTTTTGGCAGAGAAAAAGAAAAACAATTTGGAATGTTATTTTTTATTTAAGTAACCTGCTCTTCTCCAGAGCACGTTTTTACACAAATATCTTTGTAAGAAAAAGCCCCGTTGCAAAACTGATCATTTGTTTGGTAGAGACGCTCAAAAATTTTGAAAGTAAGAGGAATGTGATTGTGAGGAAAGTGTTGTGAGAGGATTGTTCCTACTGGTCCATTGTAATCTCCATTGCAGCCTCATTTCTAGCTTTAGGGTAAAATGGCCATTCATAACTACACTCTAGCGTCTCTATCATACCAATGATCAGTTTTGAAATGACCCATTTTCTTACAAAGATTTTTGTGTAAAAACATGCTCTGAAGAAGAGCAGGTGACTTAACAAAAAATAACATTCCAAATTTTTTGTCTTTTCCTTTACCAAAAAATGTTTTTTGTAACCCATTTTAGCATCTTCTCTGTAACTCACCAGAAAAAGAGAATGCAACAATCAATGCTCTAGAAAACCTTAGACTTTATTTCTCTCCCTCTTATTGTGCCGCACTCAGTATAGTCCTTTCATGAAAAAGAAGACAACAAACAAAAGAAAAAACGCCCCTTTTCAATCACATAAGATAAAAAAATTATTATTGCAAGTATCTAACAGTAATGACACCAAAATGACTTGAGCTGCAAAACTGTTTTTAAAGTACATTTGATTTGTTTACTTCATTTTTAACTAATTTTATTCAAAAATAGTCAGTGTGGCTTAAGATAGAGACAGTAGTTTCTTGTCTATTTTGGCATCATTTAGTAGGTCAAAGAAAGATATAATCTTGTCAAAAACATCATCTTATTGACCTAAAAGTCTGAACATTTTGCTTAATCGCCAGAAGGACCCTAAAGGTTGTCCTTAGGAGTAAATTTTGCATTTTTTAGCCTTTATGCCATTCATTATAATAATGACATAGGTTTCCTTAATTTTTGCGAAAATTGACGATTTTAAAACTTGTGTTTGGTGGAAAATTGCGTAGTTACTAAAGCGTGAAACGAACAGAAACGAGCAGGAAACGGGTAGTAACGGACAGGAAACGGGTAGAAACGAGCGGGAAACACTGGAAACTAGATGGATAACCAAATCGATTGAGGATTGGCCAAAAAAAAGAATGAAAAGAATCGAACAAGAATTGATTGGCTGACTAAAGAAAAGCAGCGTGAATCAAATCCCAAAGCATCAATCAATTTTTGCTCTTTCAAATAATTCTTCCTCACCAAAGTTTCTATTATACTTCAACTGTTCAACAATAGACAGAGAGTGTTCAACTCGCATTCGTCAAGCAAGATGGATGGTTGTGTCCAGGATTTTAATGATTTAGACATGTTAATCCCATTGCTGCAGTAAGGACATGTATCCATCTACTGTTGGCGCTATTGCAGTATCGGACCCCCCAGCGCCTACCACACGTCTTTTCATACTTTGTACTCCCATTTTTACCTACCTGCAGCATCAATCCTCAGTCAGACAGTTGCTCTTCTCATCTGAGCAAAGGAGTAAATGAGCCATGTACAGTAAGGCTAAGGACTGGAACCTCCGCTGTTGCTATTCTAATCTTCAGATACAGACCTAGTATCATCTGATTTTGCAGTTGACTGATCAGCACACAACCTCGACCTGGCAAAAAATAAAACTCCAGGCCAGCGTCCAATTTCGATTTTTGGGATTTTTATATGGCTGCTGGCTGTCGATCGAAACAAGATCTTGTTCTGCATAGAGCAATTTTTGAGGTACAAGTACTCCCAAATAATAAGTTTAGGCAAGTAATACTGTAAAATATTAAAATAAAAAAGCACAAAAATTGAAATCTTGAATTTTCATCAACCCGAGGAGGCTTTTTTTCAAAGTTTAAACTCCTCATTTTTGTTATGTATAGGTACAAACATTTCTTCACAACAAATTATTTTGGGGGTGCACCGATGACTGGCTCTGGAGCATAGTGTTAGTCTGTTGGTGAGAATGACTGCGCTATTACATTGAACTCCCTACCAGCCCAGTCTCTGGAAAAAGTGTCCATTTTGGACAAGATCTTGGGAGCAGCAGCACAGATTTTAATAGGAGCATTGAGGAGCCTTTGGGAGCAACCTAGACATATTTTCCATACTACCGGGTACTCAGCTCTGTGAATTGTTCAGGTCAGCATTTTCGGCAATGCAAAACGTGGTTACTGACCTGAATTTCCAAATGCCTACTGCTGAGACCTTGATTTCTAGTATTTTGCTGGCCTAGGAGAAGTTGAATTCACAGAGCTGCCGCACCACAGCCGTTTCAGCAAGTCCTGATAACATTTTCTAGAGAAATGTTACCAGGGTCTAGGAAAATCTAAATATCTTTGCTACTAAACTTTTTCAAAACTGTGAACTGCATTGAAAAGCTGAATAAATTCTCGTTCCGGCAGTGTGAAATGCTATTGGGTTTACTGAAATCAAGATAAAATAAGAAATCCTCACCTTTCACAAAAATTTTTTTTCTCGAAATGGAAAAATAAAAAAATAATAAATTTCAAGATTAAACGTTTAAGTGTTGTGGTTTTTTTGAAAGAATAACTCTTTTAGAAAGTATTTTGATAAGTTTTCAACCTTTATTTATTATCTAATTAACTTTTCCAAGACTATCCTTCTCCGCACCAGGTTGAAAAAATGTGCTTCGCTTGCTTTGTTTCTTTCACGGCAGCCATTTTAAAAATATCATAAAAAAAAAAATCACGCATGGAAAATTTTACCGAACAACTAAGTGTACGGCTAAGAGTATGGCCATTTGGTTTATGGCTGGATTTTATGGGCATTGCCACACGTTACCGGCGGTCATTCTTTTTCTTTTTCTTCTTGATTTAGTTTTTCGCCATGTACAAATCCTGTCTGCTTTTTTTTTATCATATAGGTTCTCTCAAACATTTTTTTGGAATGGCTGAAAAACGTGTTTTCTTCAGAAAAAAATGAGTAGAGAAAAAAGTTCCCGCAGAACCATGGTGGCACCATATTCTCACAAAAAGGAATCTCCTGTGCATGTTTGGTGAATTTTTCAGTTATTTTCAATGATCACACAGCCTGTGCACATTGTTCCTGAAGGAAGTCAATTTTTCGTTTACGAAGCGAACTTCAACAAAAAACAACCAAAAAGTAAAAAAGCTATAAACAAATAGTTTTTTAGTTTAGTTCAAGAGCAATTGTTCGTAATATATTCAGCGATAAGTAAAAGTGTGTGAAGTAAGGTAATATCTAAAGCAAGTTTTTTAAAATAAGCATAAACTTTTCTATTTTTATTTAAATTATCGTCAGTCCTTTGATTGTAGTTTTTCATCGCCAGTGCTTTTATTGCAATTGTAATTTTTTGACTGTCATTATTATTAGCTATCTGAAACAGCTATGGTACCTCACTATTGACGGTACAAATCCAGGTCAGGGAGAATATTTCTTAAAGTTTCCAAAGGGTATAAAAGCAAATTCCAGACTGTTCACTCGATCATCTGTTCTCCAAATCTATTGCCCGGAATACTTTAAAGAACTTTATGATAGAGATGAGTTTTTCCTGGACATATTGGAAAAGCATAAAATATTTCAAGAAAAAAACTGAAATTTCTCACTTTTTCATCTTTGACAGTGAAATACTGAAGACGCTCAAGTGCTTTGGCTGGAGGGTATTTTCACAGTAAACTAGGTATGTTGTGGGTATGTTTCACAAAGTTCTAGCTTTAAATTTTGATGTTTCTGGTGTTTTTGAATGAGACTGCAATGCTTTTTTAATAAAATTAACAAAATCAAAACCATCAATCATTGCTTGTTGGAAAATAGTAGATAGTGTCTAGAGGCCGCAGGCTAAAACCTCAAATGTGTTGGGGAATTAAGTTTTGCGATGGCAATCCAAAGTCATAATATGTTCCATAAAATTTTGTTCCGCAACATTTTATGGTCACAAAGATTAATGCCCATTAGGTATTCTGGAACCATATCGTCGTGAAAGAAGAATTCTTTGGGCTTGTGTAGTGAGATTTTCAGTTCATTTAGCTATGATCACACTCTGTACTCTTGGTGGACAGACGATTTTTCATTTATGAAACGAAATTCAAGAAAAAGTGAAGCCAATGTATGGTTTTTTTAGTTTATTTAAACAAACAATGTTCTTCTTTTTACTGCCTGAAAAATGTTTTATGTTTGAGATACTGAAATATTTAATGCCAAAAATAGCTAATTTTGGAAAAACAAATTTGAGTCTTCCCTTTGAGTTTAAGATATGAATTTTGCTAACAGCCATGCACCTCACCTGCACCTCAAAAATTAGCATATTTCCAATAGTTTTTTTTGAAAGTGAACCTAAAATCAAGAAAAGGTTTAGCCTAGTTGCGTGTTGCTCAGTTTATTCCTATTTATTATTTTTAATTGAGAAGGATACTCTAGACACACCAAAAAATAAGGTTCTTGTCATTCTGTTTGGTTTGTTACTTCTTAGTAAGAATTACCATCAAGTTATTCAAAATAAAAAATTATTCAAGTCAATTCTTGCAAAAAGAATTCTCATCTGGAAAATAATTTACATAATTTTTCTTCGGAAAATTTGTTTCTATGCTTGGAATAATGCATGCTTGAGACTGGCAAAAAGTGGACACATATTTTTGATCCGTCTGTCCTTTCTAGATCAACAAGAATAGAGCCAAGGTCTATAAGACAAAAAAAATATTGGAAAGAAGAACTTTTTATTAACCAACACAATATTGGCTTAATAAGGCAATAGTAATAATTACATTTTATTTTGATTATAAAGTATTTTATGCTACGAACAATTCTGAAAGTAAAATACAGTGAGACCTGTATGTATGAGACCACCACTCTGGGGACCATAAAAGAGTGGTCTTTTTAGGCAGGGGGTCTTTCTTATACAGGTTGAAAACAATAGAAAATGCTACTTTTGGGAGTAAGAACTAGTGGTCTTTATAGACAGGTGTTTTTCTTATAGAGGTGCTCATTTTGACAAGTTTCACTGTATTACTTGAAGAGCTTCATGAAGTTTAGACAATGCCAAAGTATCTTTGGCATTATTAATGGCAACAAAGTACTACAACGGTACAACTCTTCCAATTTCTTTGCTACAAAAGAAGGGTATCTGTGAAAAAGGCGGATATATTTCAAAAGCCGGGGATAAAGAAATTCATTCACTGATTTTTCACAGAAAAAGGAAAAATCATATTCTATTGTTTTTTCCTCTTCACAGCTTCTCTTTTATGTGCTCTTTTTATTTAGTCAAAATGGGTACAACTTCTTATAGAGTCATTCTGTTGATGTTGTCCACGCCTAGTTTGTAAATAAGCATTTTTTAAAAAGCTCACTAATGGGGAAATATATATATTTTTAGTTGTGGTAGTAGCACAACGTCTTTTTTTAGACTTGCAGATATGCTGTCTTTTCGAGCCTGGTTCTTACTAGTTGCTTAAGTGCATTGCATATGATGGTAATAACACTTAAATGTCTAAAAAGGACACCACATGAAGACACTTACGTGTTAAGAAAAGGTAAGTGCAAAGAACATTACATCAAGTGATTTTTGTAATAATTTTCCTGAATTAATTTTCAATTTCATTATCAAAGTCAAAAAAACTATTTGCTGTGAATTTTCTAATGATGCCAATACTGAGACTGTTTAAAGAGATTGAATGTGGTTTGTCCTCCTTGATTTTCTTTGCAAAAAAAATTGATGGTTGCTGGAATAAGAATTTCCTGGGTCTGGAATATTCAACAAAATTAATAAGCGAAGTGGATGACATGCCTATTATTGACCAGAGACATTATTGACAACAAGTAAACAAAACAGTCTACTAACATTGTTGAAACATAAGGTTTTTTGTTGGTTGTCCAAGTGAAACCACTTATTTTGAAAAAATCACCTGCCTGACAGAATTTTGACTTGTCTTTCTAACAATACACCTTTTCGACGCGTGGAAAATCTCAGGTTGCTAAAGGGACTGGGAACGAGACTCCGGTGGTAAAAAATAT
>JANSTP010268870.1:0-10567 GCA_025330745.1 Cladonema radiatum | reverse complement strand
TATCAAAACTACAAATTCACTGGCTAGTATCAGATCCAAGAGGGTAATGAAGCCCATAAATGTGCCTATAAAAACTTTAAAGGGATGCTTTATAAAATTTTTGACTCTTTCTGCTTAATTTAATGTCTTTTTTTTTCTAATGACAAAAGAATATTCTAAAAAAATGAATTTTTTCAAAAAACGGTCGGTTTTTGGCTACTGTAAAGTGGAAAATTGGCTGGAGCCCAAAGGGTTAATTTGACCTATGGCATAGTACCTGATTTCATTTTCAACAATTGCAATTTAAATCTGGCAGAATGTGTGGAATATACAGGAAACAAAAATTGCAATCAATTTTTTACTTCTATCAATTATTGCACACCATTCTGTAATCAATGTTAAATAAAGCAATAAATAAAATAAAAATAAATAAAAAATGCCAAAGTTTTACATACACAGTAATAACATCAAGCATGAAGACAGTAATAATAAATATCCAATACCTGTTTACTCTTTCAAGAATATTTGCCAGTAGAATCAATATTTTTCTTATCTTTACGCGCAAATTTATTTGCAGTAGGGGCAAGCACATATTCCACAGCGTAACACAACCAATCTATGACGTGAACATAATTATCAAGATGAGCAGAGTACTAAATAATATTTCGGGCAAATTTTGTGCTATTTGAAACTATTTCATTGGATGTTAATGTTAAATCCTTTCATCATATTACAATCATTTGCCAGCCAACAGTCTAAGAATAGACAAGGCAAATACTAATCCGATATCAAAAGTTACATTTTCCACTATATCTTAAGATTATTTGCAGGACAATAAAAGCTTACTTACAATTTTCAGCTCTTAAATAAAAACCTATATTAAAATTCAATTTTGTAATTAAAAACAATTAAAAAGGTAATTTACTTTATTCAGTGAAAATAAAACAAATTGAAATTTAAATGACTTGCTAATATCATCGTAAAGCTACATTGCTTCATATAGTATATATTTTTAATTTCAAATAAAAAAGTATTCTAACAAGTGGTGTACTTAAAGCGGTCCCAAGGTGATTACTCACGTTGGGTTGATATGAAAAACAAAAGAAAAAGAAAAAGAAAAAGAAACATGAGCACCACTTTCTATTTCATCTCAAGCCAACGTTTCGCTCTCAGGATATTATAGTATAAAAATTTGTCACTTAGGGAATTTTTCTAAATAATGAAAAATTTTTTGAAGTGATCTAGTGTATAGAAAAAATACTGTTCATCATTTTTCTTTCTTATAAACACAACTTGCATTTTCACTTGGAAATAAATTTCAAAAGACATTCTTATTTATTCTTATTTATTGTTATTTATCTGAACAATTTACTAACTTAAGTCACTAAAATTATGTAAAAGCTAAAAACTTTCAATTTAATACCATAAGACTTTTCAAAAAATGAAAAAATTGACAGCCCTCAAATTTCAGATGAATTTGCCTCGGCAAATACTTTAGCATTTGCTGAGTGCCGACGTAAACTTTAATGACTGATTGACCAACCCTCTCCCCCCCAACCTTCATCATAAAAAAATAAAATAAAATAAAAAAACAAAGAAAGGCCTAAGAAAGTAATTTTCCAGGATATTTGCAAAAATTATATACCGATGTCGAAAAATGAGGTTTCTACAGTTTCCTAAACTTGACATAAAAATAACTGTAATAAACTTGTTCACACCCAGTCAAAACTTCAGGGAAAAATAATAACTAGATAGAAAGTTACTTTGGCTAAGGCCTTTATTAATTGAGTTCATCAGCTTATTGGAATGAATAGTGTTGAACTTGTTTGGTATTAAACGAAACACAGGTTTTTACGACATGATTATTATTTTGTAAGTTATTACCAACTACTTTTACCAACTAAAGAAGGCGTAGAACAGCTCTTCATCAGACATAAACTCAATCTATACATTAGAAAACAGTAGCTGCAAAGAAAACATTTCTTAAATTTATTTAGTCCGCCTTTAAGTAGAGTATGTTATGTAAAATTGGCCTTCATTTTCTTTGAAATGTTAACAAACAATGATTAAAAACAAAAATTTTGAGAAATATCACCCTTAATCAAAATGATAATGGTAACCAGATAGTAAACTATACCTGAACAAGATTGTCTAAATTTTGTTGACAAGCAACTTGAATTTGGCTTGACAAATCTTCAATTGAGTTCAGCCGTTTCTATGGAAAAAATACAAACGATGAAAGAAAACTCATTGGCAACAAGATAATAACAACAGGAATAAAAAACTGAATAAAAGAGAAGGGAATAAAGTTTGTAGATCATTAGCTAGAAACCCCTTAAAACAAAATGACAGTAATTCTAGATTTTCCTCCAGAGCAATTTGTTTTAGTTAATTCTAAGAAATAATTTGTTCACCACATTCTTTGTAATTCAAACTTTTAACTTATATCAAGAAATCTATGAGTACTGTTTTTTATTTCACCCAAAGTTCATATTCCAGTCAACTGCTATTTATGACAACAAAGAAAAGTAGGGAAACTAATATTTCTGTAGGAATTGAAATAGAAATGCCTAGCAGATTTCTAGTATTGAAGTCTTGATACTTTTTACTCAGACATTTTTGTATCCAAAAATATATTAATTCCAATCTAATAATGGATATTAATTTTTTGGGTACTCTTAACTTTTTTTATAGTTAAATAAAGTTGTTTTGGTTGTTACATTTGTCTTTTGTCTTACTTTTGTCTTAGGTAAAGACAGAAAAATTACTCAATACATTGCTGAAAACCCTTGAAAAGATTTTGAAAATGAAAAATGGGCTAACGACATAAAATTGCATTAAGAAAATTTTTCAAAACTTTTTACTCTAATTTCACCTTCAAATGCCAAGCAGCTTTACTTTACAACCAAGGGGATGTGTCCTTGTGCATGACTAGCTGTAAACATGTATGAGCAACCACATATATTTTATGATCTAGTACATAACTTTATCAGCAAAGTTTGTTTAGTTCTATCGTCAGCTTTTTTCATGGATGGCAGCAACTAACATACTTTTAGAACTCAAATACTTTGTACTAAATTTAGCAACTGAAAAAGGGAGGGAGGCATTGCTTCGTAACCCTCCTAAGGCTTGACATGAAGTATTTGAAGAAACCTTTGCCAGCAAATCAAGCATCAAAATTTGCCCTATTTAACCCTATTTCAGGTAGTGGGGGGGGTAAACCTGTCAACCTTTTATTAAAGCAAAGAAACCGCAAGTACAACTTTTCGACTTTCAGTAGAATTTAGCTGTGAACATTTTGGCCAAGTTTCATGTCTATACTCCTCAAAGAACCAGAGTAGTGTCCATGTTTCTGAAGCATGATATAACCAAATTTTTCTGTTTTTTTTTTACCAAAAATAAAGGAAAGACCAGTATTTTTCAAAATTCTTGCCTTGAATCTTGGTTTTTCAGCTTAATTTGGTTGTCTCATTAATAACCAAGTGTCATGGAACAATTTTGGACAATTTTTGATGAAGTAATAAAGTCATAAAGTCAATGATTTGTAATGACGTCATCACACTTTTTGTCGAAGGTCATGATGCCAACTTTGGTATTTTTTTTAAGTTCACATGTTGTTTTACCACCATACCAATTTTCATCTACTTTCGTTATGTAAATCAGCTTTTAGAGCATTTTATGGTAATTTTACCCCCCCCCCAAACCCTTTTACAGCACCAAAGAAAGCCCACCTGAAATAGGGTTAATTTGGTATATATAGATCAATCTCAAAGAACTTAAGAAATAGTAAGATGAGTTACTGAAACTCACTCAAACAGCAAAGACATCAGAAATTCAGGAAAGCGTGGTTACAAGCAATACAAATAACATCTTAGCTTTAAATCACAATAGGAGTAAATAAATTTCATGGCGAAAAAATGGCTTTTAACAAAATATTTTAATAAAGTCAGAAAAAACATTCCCTTGATCTCAACTCAAGGTCAAGGTGTTTTGACTTTTTTGTGCTGCTTCAGAACAGGGATTCTTAGTAGCAACCAGACCTTTAATCATGGCATTACACTTCCTAATTTTGACGTTGATGGCATGACACTATCATGTTTCAATGTTCTGACATGCTGAAAAGCAGCCCTAAACATTCACATCTAGCAGCAGTATTCTTTCAAAAATTGTGGACTTACAAAATGGGATTTACTATCAATGTGGTAGTTTTAACTCATGAAATATGATTAGAACCTCAGTTCATTGAATATTAGTTGACATGTTAAGGAAATTCCAGGGAAATCACTAGTTGTTTAACTAAGGAATGACTCACCAGTCACCTATCACTATGACCATAGGTCAGGTATTAAGTTCTAGTGACATTCGAAAGAGACAAAAATAAACAGGAAATATAGAAAAAGCTTCTCACTGTGATATTAGATTTCCTGTAAATGAAATGTGTCTCCATTGCAACCATAAGTTGGCACTTCATAATTTCTACTTCTAATTTCTGATCATCCTGTGAATAAAATGATTAAAGAAATTACTAAAAATGGAAGGGCAAGAGGCAAGAAAAACAATAAAATAATAAAAGTTAATATGCAAAACTCACTGAAGCATTTAATGCTGCATCAAGTGCTTTCTTACATAGTTGGCAATTATTTGTGAGCAGGGCCTGTCTTGCAAGTTTAATAAGAAGCTCATTCCTACAAAAATACTCATTAAAGTAAATACTTAATAGACATTACCTACATATCAAACATTCAAAGAAGTCCAACATTAAAATAAAGATTAAAAACCAATACAACAAGGGTTGCTATTTTGCTGTCTGGTTGCTATTTTAAATTTGTTGTATTGGTTTTTAATCTTTATTTTAATCTTACTATGGCAAAAAATAAATAAGTCCAACATGTTATATACCATATCACTCATTCTCAAAGGAAACATATTGTTAGTATGATGAGAGGTTTTTGGATAAAAACAAGACTGTAAGTTTTCACTTAACATTTGTTGGTATAATCCAACTAATTGAAAATTACAAAAATCCTGACATGTAAAAATGTATAAAAATCCTGAGATATGTAACTACACTACGAGCATTTTTCCTATACAGCAGATGGCATCACAAATTCTTCAATATTTTAGGGGAAATCTAGTAGCAACAAATCTTCCAGTTCAATTAACTTAAGAGTACAGAGTTAGGTTGAGATGAAACAGGCAAAACATTTGTGCTCTTTCATATGAATGAAACTTTTATAGTCACTTTGTAATCTAGTCAAAAGTAAAAAGGTTTCAATCTGTAATTTATCTTAGCTGTAATTTTCTTCTTCCTTGTTTAAATAAGTAAATAAATTAATAAAATATAGAGTGAAATATGATATCTTACAAATATATCCTATGATTGAAAGCTCTAACTAGCTTCTCATGCCCATTTTATATTAGGGCCAGTGTTACCATAATTTGACAAGACATAAAAATGACACAATGAGTCAACATGCAGTGTCCCTGTATCAGTATTTTTAGTGGCCTAAGATTATTCAATGGTATCAATACATTAAACTTTTTATACAGTTTTGCAAAAGACTGGACTTCTGAACTCATTCTACACTCACGGTTCGAATATTAATCATTACAGAGGCTTCCCATAGGGGCCCTATTGTCATAATATTACAATCCTGCCAATTGACTGAGCAAGTCCGACATTTTTCTAAAATTCAAGCGTTTCTTGTACAATCTTCAAGAACCTTTGTAATATATTTAGTTTACAAAAAACATTAAGCATGACCTCATTGAAAATGCTCCTAAAATGCTCATGTAACTTTAATTGAAGTAGAAGAAAATTCTTTTTTAATCAATTTTGATTTATAGATTTCCGTAGATTTAATAATCCTTAAAGTATTTTTTAATCAAATGAATGATTATTTTATATATATTTAAATATAACTTGAGCACATACTATATACAGGTGTTTAGTTAGCAGTCCTGGCGAGAAGGTGATGAGGAAATTGAGGAGGTCCGTCAAGAATTTCTATCAGCCTCGGGAAGGCTGACTTTCAAACCCTGAGACTTGACATTAAACAAACTACTTTCTTTCAAATTTCAATTCTATCGAAAACTTGATTTTAAGACAAGAAATAAGTTATACAAGCACTTACTTTTGGTATGTTGTGAGAGGAAGAGAATATTTCTTATTTTTACTTCCAGTACTTGCTCTGCTATGACAAGCCAATTCATCATCCTCCAGTATGAGAGAAAATATTTGATTTAATTCAACCTCTGCATCCTCATCTGACATGTTGTTTTTCATACTGAAATAAAAATTTCATATAAAAATTTCTCACATCATTAATAAGAAGTGAAAAAAGCAAGAAACACTAAGCAATACCAACAACAAATTTTTTTTTTTTTCAATTTTTCTCTTCGTTGTTTTGTATTGAAAAGAATTTTAGTATATTTTTTCATTAGTTTCATTTTTACTTAAAGATGTGTCATTGTTGAATTTTTATGAGTGCTGTAACTATTCACCTTAAAATCTATATTTTTCTATACTCATTCAAATGCATCTTTTTTATGATTAGTGAATGAGAATAAAAATTGCCATTATAAGAAATTCATAAAATCCTGCAAATTCCAGTTTTTGTCGGTCTGTCTCAAAGATGGAATTTTTCTTTACTTATGAATCTCAAAAAAAATTTTTTTCTAAGAACTTGAATTCAAAGCTCATGCATGTTGTTTTGTTCAAGCTGGGTTTGATTTTAAATTGTTGAGCCAAATTTAAAATAGCAAATTTTATATGAGTCATTTCAAGACCAAAACTATATTTATTACTGAAGATGAAATATGCACATATATTTTTTATTGCCTTTGGTTTGCTAATTTATTACTAAGAAATCGTCTATTATGCAAAGAACTTATGAAAAATTAATTTTGCATTATTAACGCAAAAATATTTTTATATTTCAAATTTGTTAACATAGAATAAGAAGAAACAACTATAGTTTCAGTTCTTCCTGTCATGCTATCAAGGTGAAGCTCCTTCATATTGAAGGGAGTATTAAACATAAAATCAACGTAATTTCGAATTAAAGTGTTAATCATCAAAATAATCTGCTTCCAGAATCGAAAAATTTCTTTTTCTTTCAAAAGATATTTAGGGTTATCAAAGATGCTAAGGCATGTCTAGTTGTGATATTATCAAGATGAAACAAAGCACATCTGTTACCCTGTCATTTATCCTCTGAAATATAGCAAAATTAGAGTAACCAACTGAAAAATAAACTGAAAAATAAACCAACTAAAGCTTTATTTTGAATTGAAATTAAAAGGAGAAAAATTGGTGAATTGTCTGTCAAATAATACATTATCAAATATCTTGCAATCATAATTAACAAATTTAATTATTTTTATCTTGTAATTCATAGGTTGAACAAAGTATACAATGAAAAAAATATCATATCTTTTTTATTCAGCAAAAGTATTGCAAGAATTTGTATTTTCATGGTGTAGACACTCTGCAGCTATTATTAATAAAGTTTGTTATAAAAATTTTTGGTTGAGTTTTTTGAAATTGTCGAATTTGGTTAAGATTCATCTTTTTTTGTCTTTAGATTTCTTTGCAAAAAGATGACATCATCAATATCAGCCACAGGCAGAATGAATGAAATCTGACATGGTAGGGGTAACAAAAGTTCTTCCGGCTTCATTTTGGCATTGCTACCTCATGGTACCTCAACTGGAAATGAAAGCTAATAGATTGCTCTTCCTTTTTATGATGTGCAATAAGTTGGCAGTAATTCTTGGCAGTAATTCTGGCATCAGCTGCTTGCCACTGGGTAACTGTCTTGTCCAAAAGTTTCAAAATAGTGATGAATCAGTGATGTCATCGCATTCCAAATCCCACATTAGTGTTATAACTACTTCAAAAAATATTATGACCAGAAAAAAAGTTAAAAAATAACGCAATAGAATAGTGTTTTGGTAACTGTGTGAATAATAAAAGTGTAAATACAGTATGCACGTTTTTGATGTTTTTAATAATAAAAACGGAGTTGGGATTTTCTAGCAGTAGAGTTCTGAATAGGTATGACATCATCAATAATTATTCTTAAATAAATTATTTTTGAAACAACATTCTTTGAAGCGTACATTACCTTCAAGTATGACACTCCCTTTAATACCATATATGCCTTTCAATATTAAATATCATTTCGCTCCATCTTGAGAGAGCAATTCGTGATAGAGGTTAACATCTGCACACATTGGTCAAAGCTAAGTTTTAATGTTGATTATTACCTCAATGCTTAGTAATAGAAATTTAGTAATTATCAAACAATTAAATCATTACCAACTGCATTTCTTCATGGAAAGAAGCGAAAATAATAAAATTCTACAATCGTACTGCATTTGAGCAAGGTCAGAAGGTTATCTCTGTAAATATTGACCTTCGCTTATGCGCATAAGAAGATTACTTAACCAAAAGTCAGATGGTAATACATGTAAATTATTGTAATAAATAAAACAAACAAAACTCAACAAACCTCTGAAACTTTGAAATTCTGTAGAAGATTGATAACTCAATGGAGGACTTTATTAACCCAGATATTTTGTTTGCATCAATGAGTTTATTTGACACCTTGAAAAAGCAAGAAAAGTACATTGCTAGAAAAAGTATAAAAATGGTCAAAACATAAGTTTATAATGAAACTATTATCGACAATGCGACAGCTCTATGAAGTGATAGCTCTTATTACAATTCTTATAACAGTTATCCATAGCTCTTAACCCTATTCAGACAGAGGAGTGGGGGGCTGGTCAGTGAGGTAGGACGTGGGATCCTATCAATTGCTAATCATCATTTTAGAAAATAAGGTTAGTAGATAAGTAACAGACTGAGGAAATAGCAGAGCCTTTTCTAGAAAGTTAGGGCAGGGTCCGATTTATACGAAAAGGGCACAAAGTGCTCAGGTAAAACAACAAATTTTTAGTTCTGAATTGTTATAAACTAAACTATGGAGAACTTGTGACCTTGACTGATTGCCATGGCAACATTTCATGAACTTTCCACGGACTTTTGAATCTAAAATCTTCAAGAACATTTGTGGCATATTTGTACAAGTTTTTTTAGAAAGTTTAAATAGCTTTTTTATATTCTAAAATTTCTGGGAATTGCTGTATCTATGGAAAATCAATTTTCCATGTGAATGTACTCACTAAAAACTGTCAAATATTCAGTATTTTTTTCTTCCCTATGTTTCATAGCCTTTCTAAATCAATTTACAGTTCTGTGTGAAAAATTTGCTTCAACTCATTTCTAGACTATTACCTGCTTTCTATAAGGTCAATTTCATATTGAAAATGTCAGTTTGTACTAGAAATATTCAAATATTTTTAATTTTTTCTGACCGATTTCTCCTCAACTTGGATCCTTTATTATTCAATATTGACAAGCACCATTGATGTGCTATGGATTAAGGCTGCTGTGGACTCTGGGATATACTAAAGGAAGTGTCATACTTAAATTTATTTTTTTAAAGTTCAGGTCAATTGGAAGAGTGCAATCAATGTTTAAAGAATCTTTTAACAGAATTAAAAAAAAAAAAAAAAATTTCATTCTTGAGATATTTAGAGTTGAAGTTTCTAATACTACTGTTTCAAAATAAATTCAATATTTTGGGAAACAATAAATTTGAATATCTAAAAAACTATTACAGATACATTCATTAAATTTTCAATAAAAAGGTTTATTTGTTTTTTTTTAGGTAATGTAGCTGGGTGATTTGTTCCTGGCCCTTTTTGAAGTCATGCCTGCACATTGAATCTCAAAAAATGTGTTTTATCAGTAGTTGAGGCAAATGTTTTTGAAATCAGAACCATTATCGCTTTTCAAAAACAAAAACCTATCACCCAGATATTTTTCCATCCCCAATTATTGCTGTGTCAGCAAAAAATGAAAAGTGACTGGAACCAGAAACAGCTTCAATTTTGAAATTAGTTCAATAATTTTCAGGAAGAGTATATGAAAAAGAAGATTCCCTGAAAATTTTGTTTCATAAAACATTGCAGATGCTGAGATATTGTAGATTTTG
Source organism: Cladonema radiatum (assembly GCA_025330745.1). NCBI lineage: Eukaryota > Metazoa > Cnidaria > Hydrozoa > Anthoathecata > Cladonematidae > Cladonema > Cladonema radiatum. The sequence goes on along the minus strand of JANSTP010268870.1, from coordinate 524 downwards.
TATGTCAGTATTTTTTGTTTCATCTTGATGACATCACAACTGGGCATGCACAAAAATCTTTAAACCTAAATGTCTCTTGAAGGAAATAAGATTTTTCGATTCTGTAAAAAGATTGTTTTATTAAGAAAGTACAATAGTACGCCCTATTAATATTTGGCACACATTTTTCTCTCTTAAATCTGGGAATTTTGAAAATATCGTGTTAAGTGGCAAAAATGGGAAATGGAAAAGTGTTTTTTTCTCTATAAATACTTGACTTTTTAAAAAAATTTAAAAAGATTTAAAATTGTATTCTAATTATGCCAAGACGTTTTTGCCTTTTTCTGATTTCATCCACTCACTCTCAAGATATCTGATTTTTTTCCAATATCCTAATTCCGTGATTTCCTAGCACCGTGAAATAAAGGTGAATAGATATCTCTTTTCTTAAACGCAGATGAACAACATATTTATATTCTCCTGAAAGCCAAGAGATTTGCTCAACTGATGATTTATAACTTGCTGCTCAAATCAGCTTACATAAG
>JANSTP010268859.1:0-10569 GCA_025330745.1 Cladonema radiatum | reverse complement strand
GCTATTTCGGGTTATTCCTCAATTTCTAATAGTCCAACTGAGACAAAGTAAGTCGTTCAACCTTAGTAGTGATTGACGGAAGATTTTAACAAGTCTTTGTTCTTTCTAATCATCGGTTTTGCATGAAAAGGAAAGCAAACGAAACTACAACAACAATGGTCATTTAGCATGTTATTAAAAAGAAGGATTAGCATTACGTTACGTAATTTTATTTAAAAGAATATAACCACGAATCTTCCTCTCTGTAGTGTATTTGAATCCACACAAAAGGTTTTTAAAATTATTCCCCTTTAGATTGTATTGTTAGAATCAATGCCTGTAATCCTTTCTTATTAATATTTAAATGCATGACAAAAATTAAATTATTACTTTCATATTTAAAACCGTAGCTAGTGCAAAACACTGATACAGATATCTGTAAAGTCTACTCTGAAAAAAAATTGGTAAGGATATTAAATTTCCTTCATTTTTCTACTCTATTTTTCTATTTTAGTTTCCTCGCCTTTCTGTTTAATTTATATTTTTGGTTAATGTAGCTTCACTTTTGCTTTTGCTTTTTTCAAAAGAACAATCCTATGCTTAGTTTAATTGATTCAAATATTGCGATTACTTTTCCATATCAAAAACTATCCGCATAGCGTCTGTATCCAGGTGTGTACACAAACCATACCCCCGCTGTATGACAAGGTATACATCTCCACTTTACAGAGGCTTTAACATTACTTTAAAGTAAAAGCCTTAATTCAAGTAAAGGGGAGGAGGAATTTTCCTGGAACCACAAATTTTAACATGCAGCTTTCACCAATTATCCTCATTTTAGAAAAGCTTTCGCTTAAGTTCTGGGAAACTGTCCCGGGTCTTTCACTTTGTCCAAAATAATTCGGTTTACCATTGGCTAAAAAGGTGCTTCTCATGGTAATTGTGGACCCTGGTCACAATAAAGATTTTTCAGATAAAAGTTCAAAGAAAGATTTAAATACATAAAACATTTTAAAACCATTAAAAGGAACTTGGCCTTTTGACAAAATCAACCCATCCCTTATCCCCTCATATGGATGCTATAGGGTTAAGCTTTGACACAAACCTTGTACTAAAACATTAAATAACTGTAAAAATTCTTTTATATTATATTTTACTTTATGTGATCGTTTGTGATTTTAGAAAATGCTGTCAATCATTGCATTGGTGGTTCTTGGTATCGCCCATTTACATGCTTTTCCCACCCAATCAGATGTTGACCGAGCCGAAGATGCGATTGAAACAATTCTCGAGGATAACAGCGGAACTGTCAGAGTACGAGTGGGACCAACTTCCTTTAATTTGAAAGATTATCCTTTCATTGCTGGTTTTGTTCGACTTGCATTTCACGACTGTGTAGGTGATGGAAAGTGTGATGGATGTATCAATTACGAATTGTCATCAAACAACGGCTTAAGCTCCTACGCCACAGCGCTTGACACAGTTTATGATGCAGATTCCACGAAATTCGGAATGTCGAGAGCCGACTTTTATGCCTTTGCATCAATTGTTGCGCTGGAGCTAAGTACATCAAAGATGACAAACGCAAATGAGAGATTCGACGTTCATACAACATTCAAGTTCGGCCGAGAAGATTGTGCAACATCGCCAACTACAGACGTCGTTGATCCATTTCCTTCTGCACATGACGGATATGTACTAACCATGCAATATTTCTCAGATAATTTTGGATTCAACGCAAATGAAACATTGACATTGCTTGGAGCACATTCACTTGGCCGTGCCCGACTTGAAAACAGTGGTTTTGAGGGACGGTGGACAAATTCATGGAATGAACCACCCAGCCAGGAAAACTCTGATAAGCTAACATCAGAAAGTACCTTGGATAACCAATACTACAAAGAAATTGACATTCCATGGAAACAACTTGAAAATACTGAAAATAATTTCCAATGGCATACCCTTGGAGTAGCTGAAGCAAACGATGGCAGTATGAGAAGTCAAGCCAGGCAACCGACAATGCTTCTTAATAGTGACTTCTGCTTTAAATGGCAATATGTTGGTGACACGACTAATGGATTCATCGACTGCTCAACCAATTGTCGTCGTGGTGTTGTCCCTGATTTCGATGTAGGCCAAGACACCTGTTGCCAACGGTCCCCAATTCAAGATGCTTTTGAATCACTTTTAAACAGCAACGAAGAGTTTATCACTCGATTTGAAGAGGTTTTTGTTAAAATGGTGAACAGGCAGTTTACTGATGGTAGTGGGAAAATCTACTCTGATCTCAATAGTAAAAAACGCGATTTCTTGGATAAATACTCTACTGCAGAGTTACAAGAAATGTTAGATGAGCTCATGGCTACAGACAAATAAATTGATGAACAGATAAGCTGATAGATGAGAATGATAAATAAATTTTGTACGGAAAGAACGCATTTCTAGAAGAAGTTAGTAATTTTTAGGTCTGTTTTTGTAGTGTTTACTTTAGTTTGCTTTATTTACTTGTATTATTGAGACTTTTCAATTCGTAATAATTTTCAAGCAAACAATCAACGAGTATCTTGTTTTTTCTTTACTTAAAATAGTCTTTGGTACGGGATTCATTAAACTTTGAGTGGGAAACACGAGTGAAAGCCCGATTAAACACTTTTCAGAAAAAAATATATCGAGATAGTTCCTCCGTATACTTTTTCAAAAAATTGAAATCACAATGAATTTTCGCAATGCCTAAAAGCGAAGTTATGCCAAAAATAGAATTAGAATTGTATGAAACTGAGATTTCAGTTTTCAATGAAACGAATAAGTGTTACAATAATTTATAAAACATATAGTTTTTTGCTGAAATGACTCAACGCAGTCTCTACAGCAAGGTAAGAATGAAACAATAACCCTGAACTGTAAATATTTTTGGTATATGAGTACTTTAATTAAGAAATAGCGCCATAGATGTTCGCTGCACTCCATCTGAATGATTGTTTATCATCAGGTGCATGGAAAAAATTCTCTAAAAAATAAATACTTTAAATAACATAAGATAAACAGGCAGAGAAATAATTTTCAAAACAGGGAAAAATTTTTAGGAAGTACATGAACAAGGCAAATAGCCTCGATGTGGAAGTTTTTCTGGATTTTTAAGTGAAATTTAGCAATAGAAAAGCTCTGAACTTTCTTTATTCAAATGAAATAAAAACATTTGAGGTCTTGGCACGCTGACCTTTCATTACGAAGCTTTTATTCTTCTACCAATTCATGATCAAGTCACGTATCTTACCACTAGGCAACCAACGCCATCTAAATAGTTATACTAAAGGATCTGAAAACCTTTTTCGAGAAAATCAGTTAATAATTAGTCAACTCTAGTTTTGTGAATAAAAGTGAATTTTTGCCTAATAGATGGATAAAAAGGTGAGGTGGATTTATTCTTTTCTTTAAATATTAAGCAAATTATAAGTTTTGAAAATTAGACTAAAGAAGAGCCTTTCCTTAGCCAACTAGCTAATTTTAAAGGTACATTCCCGCCATTTATTTGCTTATTCCTTAGAAAATCGAATTTTGTGCTTAATATGAAAATTTCATTCAAAAATGCGCAATGTGTGTCGATATATAACGATTTGATCTTTCCAAAAAAGAAGAAAAAATAAAGAAAGTTCATTCATTCGCAAATGTAAACAAACAAAAAGGGCCCTTTTTCGATAACTTTGAGCCTCCATAACTCAACAACAGAGTGAGTTTTCATACGAAATTTTCAGTGATTGCACAAAATACAGAATTCTATAGATATGCAATAAAATTGGGAATGTACCTTTAAGAAAGAATGATCAATTAATTCACTGTAAAAACATATGCATAATCTTGCTTCTTAATTAAATATCATAATATGATAGTATATTTTCTTCGGTGAACGTACATTAGGCATAAAGATACCAGGCCGACAAGTATTTGGCCGACAGACTGATATCCGAAAGACATTTAGTCGAATTTTTTTTAGTTAAGTTATTACTTTATGTTTATCTTTGGAATTAAGAAAAGAAGGTTGCTAAGGCAATTTTTCTAAAGGATTTTGGGCTCGATTTAGGGTATTAGTTCAAAACACTAGTTTTTGAAAATTAGACATAAATCTCTTTGCTTTAGTATAAATTGTTTCATGAACTGTTTTCTGAAGGGTAAGATATATATCGACGCCACAAATCAATATTCTATTACACTTTTCATAAGCAATCGGTTTTTACGCAACTAGCTCTCCAGAGGCTCAAAATAATCAACTTAGGGCTTGACCTCTTCAAAAGAAGCAACTTTCAAATTTTCTTTTGATAAAATTTATAGCTTTATAAAGGCATATTGGTCGGATTTCCTTAAACTGGGTTTACATTCCAGATCGCTTTTTCTTTTCACCTTTCAGATAAATAAGTAAACTTCACAAATTGAGTAGGTGTTTAAGCAAAACACAAATTACTTTGTAGATGTGGAGTGACAGTTAATGACAAAGGAAAAGTTTTGAACTGACACACAATTAATGTGGCAATTTCTGCTCATCAATTTTTAATGACGAAAATGCAAAATCGAAAGTGAAAATACGCATTCTTTAAGACGGGGCTTGTGTAATTTAATTTTATTAAAAGGCTTTTAAAAATACATGAGAGGTTTTTTTGACCAATAAACTGTACCTAGATGGGGTAGGATTAAGTTAAGTCAAGATAACGAAGCCATAATTATCCCCCAAAATAGGTTTTTTGAATACCATGGCTTTTAACGAGCACAATTTGCCACATTAACATACTCCTAATAACAATAGCTAAGTCATCATTGACGAGTGACTATTTGATAATTAGAATTTTAAAGAAAATATTGTCTGAAAATATTTTTCGAAAGTATACACTGGAGCTGTTCTTAGAATATATCTGTTCTCAGAGTCCAATACAGCTGTTAATTGTCACGTGTTTTGGAAAAAATCAATAAAACAAACTTTTTTATAAATGTTGTCCTAGCTGAGACAAAATCTGTCCTGAGCTGTTCTAGCTCTGATAGCTGAGACTTTCAGAACACCTACGGTGTTCTAACTGTTCTGGAAGAGCAAGATGGGAAATCCATAATGCTCCGCATTTTGATTGAAAGAAAAAGTAATCAAAACAAGCCAATGAAATCATTGTATTTTAAAACAAATTTTTTGATCAAAATATTTTCTGTTGAAGGTGTTCTGAAATAAATCATTCTGCCAGCTAGGATTCAGTACAACTATTTTCAAAAAGCTGCTCTGAAAAAATGCTCTGACGTCACATGAATTGCTAGCTAGAGCTTATAGAACAGCTCTTTAGTTTTTAGAAATCCAGTCAGCTGTAAAAACTTAAGTGTTCTCATCAAAAATCATATCATGAAGTCGGAATAAAGGGGTGTTCCCTGCGTTACGCCCCACAAACAAATATACATTAAGAAACGAAGGTATGCTTGTAGTATCTAAATGCAAAACTAATTATCTTCAGTTCTCAATCAAATATTAAGAACTATTCCAGTGATCAAGACACTACTTTCTCATGATCCATGGTTTTATTTAAATCTTTAAAGCTTTTTGGGTGATTACTCCCACTTTTTCTATGGCCACGCATATTTTTGAGTTCGGTAGATTATTTTTTGAGCCTTTTTGGAGCAAAATTCTGTTTTTTTTTTCCAAATTTCTTGTAAACCCCTATTAATCTAATCGCACTTTGCTTCAGAAAATTGATTAAAATTGCATTTTCAAGCAACTTTGGTTTACTTTCTTTTGCCATTCAATCGTCGAAAATGATGTGCTAAACAGATTACGATGGCGTCACATGTCGGAACTGGAATCAGTGTGTTTTGAATAGACTGGTCTGTTACTGTATCAAAATTTTTCAGTATAACTTATGTGGTTTCAAAATTATCAAGGATTTCCCCACTCGAATTTCAAAGTACAAAAAAGCCCAGGAATAATATGTTTAACCCTACTTTGACTCTGGCATGTAGCCAAGTTACTTTTATACTAGTTTTCCTTTATGATTATTGAACCTGGTTCAGTCATTGTATTGTATATGAGCATATTTAATGAGCATGCATCACTGTGATGAGATTCACTAAAAGTTTTGTTTACAAATTTAACGTTTCAATCTAGACCGGATCTGATATTTGAATATGAGCGTTGTGAGTCAGTGTTCATTGAAGTTCCTTTTGTTAAAAATGAGAAGAATGTTTGGCTGTATGTTAGAAATGTTTGGCTGTATTTGTCGTCATCCAAATTCATCGCTGAACGGGTTTAATGACTCTTACATGACACCTCTTTTATCGCTTTTTTCTAGAGATTCTGACATGATACATTGTTTGCTTGGTGATTTTAATATTAATCTTTTAAATATCAGTTCTAATACTAGCTTTTCAAAGTTTTACCAACTGTTGTCCAGTTATTTTTTCTCTCCGGTTATCTTACAACCGACAAGGTTAACTTCATCTAGTCAAACTTTGATAGATAATATTTTTGTCAATGCGCTGGGATTCAATACTTTCTCAGGAAACTTTGAGTACCAAATATCGGATCATTTAATTCAATTTTTAGGCATTAGAAACCTAAGAACAAAAGAAAACTTAAAAACAAAAGAAGAATAAAGCTGCAGGGTACGATGACCTAAATAGTGACATTGTCATAGATAGCTACAGTATGATTTTATAAAGCTTCCACTTTTTAAAATATGTGACTCATCATTGAAAGAAGGTGTTCTTCCAGAAAAAAAGAAAATTTCGAAGGAGACACCACTTCATAAATCTGGTGATACGTCAATTGCCGGAAACTACAGGCCCATGTCTGTACTACCAATTCTTTAAAAGATATTAGAGAGAGATATTTATAATAGAATTTATGCCTATCTAGACCAACACAACTCGTTGTATAAACACTAGTTTGGCTTTCAGAAAAAAACTTTCGACAGGGCATGTTTTATTGAAAATTGTTGATGACATTTTAACTTCTTTTTCAAACAGTTACTATACATAGGTGTGTTTATAGATTTGTCAAAGGCTTTTGAAACAGTAAATCGCAAAATTCTGATGCAAAAACTACGTCTTTATTGAATAAAAGGTCAGACATTTAAGTGGATTGAAAGCTATCTATCAAAGCGAAAGCAATATGTAATTTTTGAAAACCTAGAAAATTGCCCTCTAGAGCTTGCAATGTAATGCCTCAATGTGGGGTGCCTCAAGGTTCTATATTAGGACCACTGTTATTTCTGATTTAAGTAAATGATTTGCATAAAGCGTCGACAATTTTTCTGCACTTATGTTTGCTGATTACAGCAATTTGTTTCTTTCAAATAAAAACCTAGAAAAGTTATTCGAGTTGATAAATATAGAATTAGAGAAAATATCAATCTGGTTCAAAGCAAATAAACTTTCGCTCAATGTGTCAAAAACAAAATACTCGATATTCCATTCTTCTGGCAAGAAGAAAAACTTTTCAAATGAACTACCTCTTTTATCGATTGATAATGCTTCCGTAGATCGAGAGGGACACTTGTAGATGAAAGTATTTCGTGGAAAGAACATATATCATTGGTAAACAATAAAGTAAGAAAAAAAAAATAGGTATTTTATACAAAACTTGAAATCTTTTATCTAAAAATACTTTATCACAGCTGTATTTTGCATTCATTCAAAGTTATCTTTCGTATGGTAATATGACATGGTGTAGTACATTTCAGTCAAATTTACTTGGTTTGTTTCGTAAACAGAAGCATGCCCTGCGTGTCATAAATTACAAAGACCGATTTACCCATAGCAAACCGTTGTTTGGAGAAATGAATATTTTGAACATATATCAATTGAATATTGAAAATATTTTATTAATTATGTATCCACAATCTTTTTCCATTAAAACCGAAAAATAAATATGATACGAGAACCCAAAACAGCTTGATAGAGCCCCCCAAAAAATCATGTTCTTTCTCCTTTCGCATATCTTTCCGTGGACCACATTGATGGAACAAAATAGTTGTCTCAAATTCGCAAAATACTGAGGGAAATAGGGAAACCCTCAGGGAAATATTACGTTGTATCGATGACTTAAATTCTTATTTCCGATAACTTTAACTCCTTATAGCTGAATGTTCAAATAGACGTGCGTCTCTGTTAATACTTGGGTCGTAAGTTAGAGCGAGCAGTCTTTCGACGATAAGACTCCTATATAGTCTTCTACAAGTTCTGCTCTTCTCAAAACTACAAAGTTACGTTATCCTGAGTATCATCAAAAGATTTTAATTATTTTTTAGTTTATATTTATGTAACTATTTGTATCTATTTTTAGGTGTTTTTTCAATTTCAAACGTTCACTTGTACTTATGAAAAAAATTGGCCCATAAAGCCGTATCGAAGTTTGATTTTCGTAAACGAAATTTAAGACAGCCATTTCAATAATGAGGAATTCCAAAAAGATTTTATTAAGGGAAGGTCCAATTTCTTTGATAAAACTTCAAAAATTCTTTGTAATCAATGTATTCGAAAGAGTAAATTTTTGATGGTGTAATGGTTTCTTGATATTTGCATCGTTTTTTGTCGATATCGCACTGTTTTCAAAATGTAAGAAATTGCAACGCTTTTCAACCAAACAGATGGAGTAAATTTCCGAATCTAGCGATAAGGCTGAATTAGTTAACCCTATTCATGCCAGGGGCGGAATTAGTAAACCCTATTCATGCCAGGGGCGGAATTAGTAAACCCTATTCATGAGAGGGGCGGACCACAACGTTTTTTTTCGTTCACAGCTCTAAAACTATAACTTGAATATCCGTAAAACTTTATGACTTATAGTAAAAATTATCTGGCATCATTTTGGTGAAAAATGTTTTCCGTGACCACGCCCACAATTGCCATGGCAACGGCTCTTTTGAGCCATGCTAAAGCCAATTTTCAGCCCAATTCCGGAAAATGTTGGATTCCCGGGACCATTTTCCGGAAACCAGGAAAATATGAAAAAGCCTTTAGGATTCAAAGATGTTTGGTGAAAACCGTATGAAAAAAGCTTTTGTAGATCCAGAGAACCAGGCCTTCAAAGTTTAGGCCTTTTTTGGCTGATTTTGCGCTACCTTCGGTCGGAAAAACGATGACGTCATCATTTCCTGTAGACGTCATTTTACCAAACATTTTTTGTTATGCTCAAGAAGAGTTGTTTTAAGTATGTACCAAGTTTTTTTACCATAGTATTGGTATTTTCGAAGTTACCGGGGGGGGGGGGTCATTTGATCCTTAAAAAGCCCAGCATAAATAAGGTTAATGAATTTCTCACAAACATCGGTCTAAAGATAGCTGAAAAAATTCCGAATTCGCTACGGCATTATTTTTCGTATCTTAGTCACTTAAGCCCTAAGCATTCCATATTATTAGAGCTTACAAGTGAGAATGAGATATTAGGCATAATTAAAAATTTAAATAGTAAAAAGACTGTTGTTCCGTTCAGTATTCCAATCAATATTTTTAAGCATAATGCCCTTATTTTAGCCGTACCACTTTGTAAACTTGTGAATGATTCTTTTTTCCAAGCAAAATTCCCAACCTCGCTTAAGTATAAGAAAGAAGACAAACAGAATTGTGGTAATTATCAATCAATCTCTCCCTTATCAATATTTAGTAAAATTTTTGAAACATGTATGCATGTAAGAAGATACAAAATTTTGAACCATATGACAACTTGAATAAAAACGTTATAAAACAAATTTCGAACAGCATGTTGAGCCGATACAGGATCAATGTGATAGATCAAATGTATGACAAAACAAGTTTAAAGAATAATCTTATATTTCGCTTTACAACAAAAGCATCGTCAGAGAATAAAATTGCAAGTATAAGCTGCTGTGTATATAAAAGAACAAGTCGCTTAGCAACAATTAATAACAGTTGCAATTCTTAAACATTTTAAAATGTTAAAATAGAGATAGATCCCTTGACGCTTTAAGACCTGTGTTCAACTGTTGAGTTGCATGCAAGACTCAATATGCAAGCAAACAGCACTGTTTTTATCACTCCAAGCATGCTCAACGCAACGTTCATAGAGGGCACGTTCGGTTTTTCCAATGTATTTGCTTTTACAGCCTGGGCAACAAAACTCATAAACGACATTGGACTGATTCAGTTTTGGTGTTTTGTCTTTAGTGTTTGTGAAGAATGATATTTTTGTTGTATCATGTAGTAGTTTAAATTGAAACTCAACGTTACATGTTCGCTTAATCTTTTTCATGCACCTCTTAATTATTTGTTCGCCTTTATCGCCAAGGTAAGGAGGTCTAAACCATACTGTTGGTGGAGATGCATTTTCTTCTGCTTTTAAAACTCTTGTTTGAGATGATTTATTAAGGACGCTATTCATTATCCGATTTGTTCCCCATCGAAACGTAATGAAGAATTAAGCAAGATACGTTTATTTGCATCCTGGAATGGTTTTCCAAAATATTTGACAAATGGATGACGACACAATGACTGACGTACGACTACGTAACATATCACTCGTTGAAAATAGTCCCAGAGTGCTTGATAAAAGCAATAATTGGTCTATTCTTCTATTCAAAGAAGCATTATTAATAAAAGATTATAAACCAC
>JANSTP010268848.1:0-10569 GCA_025330745.1 Cladonema radiatum | reverse complement strand
AGCATATGACCCCTGATACGCCTGATATTTCAAGGAAAAACAGTCCATTGGAAAAGAAATAAAAAGCATACATCATTTATCATTTAACAGAATACTACTACAAAAATAATCAGACCAATGAGGTTTTTTAATATTTTCAAAGAAATTAGAAAAATTAATTCTCTTCTGACCAAATATTCTCTTTTGACGGTCTGAAATTTAAGGTCAGATCAAAGCAAACATTGTGGACGTTTGATATAGAACACAAAGGACAAGATATTCCTTTAAAGACCCTTTCTCTGGTTTTCTGCTATAATGCTGAGGCTGTACTTTTTAAATTGAATTTTTGTAACACAAATAGCTTGTTTTACGTTCATACAATCCTAAATCAAATAATAACAAAAACAGTTTTCACTATTCTCTCTTAAGTACCAAAGTTCTAATGGGAGATTTTAATAAGGAAAAACAGATGACATAAGGCCATTCCCTCTGTATATAAATTGTCAGGCCACCTTAATAATAAGGAATCATTGTTTTACCCAGTAAATCAATCAATTACATCATCGTCTTATTTTTACAGGCGAAGGCAAATTATTCTTTACACGTTAAGTACTTGATTCTGGGCTTTCATATTATCAAAAACTGTATAAACTATAAAAATATAAAAGGGCATGCTACAAACTTTCTATGCTCTTTTTGTAAACTGTACGGTTGAAAAAGGCACTATGAAAAGATAGGAATATTCAAAGATTTTTTTTCATACTCTTACGTGATTTATGGGTAGATTTTAAAGGTAAAATTTTCATAGCTTAGAGATTTTAAATGTTGTTAAAATCAATGGAGTATCCTCCAACTAAAGGCGTAAGCATAGGAATAAATTCCTAATATTGATACCTGACTATGATACCTAATAATTATGCTACATAGCTTGCAAAAGAGCAAACCAGTTTCTTTCTAATAAAAGCATAAAAACAGTCAAGAGATTCAATAGATTATCAACAGACAGAGTGTTGAAAAAATGTAAACAAAAATTTTGCTTTCAGAAATTGTTTACTACACTGGTTTTTAGCAACATTATTGACTGTAATATCAAAATTTGAAAATAATACAGACACATTTTGTTGATCATAAATGTAAGATTAGAAAAACATCAATTTTCAATAGGAGATAGGAGATAGTTTTACCAAACCATTTCGCAAAAAAACCTTGATGTAAATTAAAAGTAGTAAATATAGGAAAGTATAATTGTGTAAAAACGTAGCTACAGAAATACATACATAATGGAAAAAAGGTAAAATAAGTGTGAACTTCATAAGTTAACCCTATTCAGGATGGGCTATTTTTGCCACTGAAAATATGGGGGGGGGGGTGCAAAGTGCCCCCCCTCTGTAAATCAGGAACCATAGTAGTATTGGAAAAATAACTTGGCACACAAATACTTCAACCCTTTCTGCACACTTCTGCATAATTTGGGCCTTGATGACATCATCAAAAAATGATGACGTCATCAAAATGACGTCAATGTCGCGAAAACTTGAGAAAAACCCATTTTTTCAGGAATTTCAAGATTATAAGTAACTTGTACCAAATATATCATATTTTTTTCATTATATGCCTCTAATTAACTAGTTTTTATGAGAAAATATCATTCATAGAGGTGTTCTCCAATAAAAATGGCAGAAAAATGAGCATTTTGTTCAAAATTTTGCTAAAATAATGTTACCAAGACCAAAAAAGCTTGTTGCTATGGCAACAGAGAGTCAGTATTGGGCATGATTTTATTACTAAATTGTGTGTAGGTAAATTTTAGGAAAAGTCATAAAGTATTAGGTCATAAGTCATTATGGATCAGAAGTTACAAAACAAAAAGTAACAGGGGGGGGACACTTTGTGCTCCCCCCCATCCTGAATAGGGTTAATGTAAAAAAACATTTCTGACTGCTATTATCAATCAGGTTGTGAAACTCACAGAAGCAGCAAGCAAATAAAAAAAAACAGCAATATATTTTATCTCAATCTGACTTTTCATTCTCGACGTTTTTGAGTTTACCGATGTGTAGCTCCTAGAATTTCCCCAAAATTTTTTGAAAAAATTGCGCTGTAATGCAAGAAAGGTAAAGAATACTTTCAATAAAAAATCAGACAGAAAAATATCCAACATGATGAATGCTTAGAAAAGGCTGAATTTATTGTTTTCAGAATTGTTAAAACATTAAATGTCACCTCATATGCGATTGCTTGGCTTCCTTGCGAAGAATTCTTCAAAGGATGATCTTCAACGCTGGTTCCACTTGTCCTAGAAATATTAACAGAATCAGTTTCACAAAGGAATTGTTTAATCATTTTTGTTCAAAACATTATTTATAAATCTGTTTTCCTTTCATATTTGTTAAATCGCTTTGGTCACAGTTACGGTCATAACAAATATGAAAAAAAAAGAATAATTGAATGATCAAATGATGATGAATCTTGTCAGTGGTGCACCCTCATGATAGCCTAGTGGTTTTGCTGACCAAAACTTTGTATGGACAACCACAAATGTTGAGTCACTAGCCCAGAATGGTAAGCAAAAAAGTCTATAAAATTGGAAATTGCAATCAAAATATTTTCCATCAGTTTTATATCACTACAAAACCAAAAATATACTAGTTTTACTGCTTTGAACATTAATAAAAGCCATCAATATTCATATTGATTGTGAATCTCAGTTTTAGAGCTAATCCATCTTGAACAGCTAAGCCACCAGGAAAAACTGGAAAGGCACACCACTGCTTGTATGCTGACCTATTTTCTTGCAGTCTTGTTAAACACTATCATACTAAGACATATAGTACTATACCATCGGGGTTCGTAGCAATTGCTGCAACAAAAATTCCCTGACTCTCCCTGACTTTCAGGGGGAAAAAAGGCATTATTTTCTCTGAAATATATAACAAAAAGATATCATTTTCCCTGACTTTTTTAGGGTAAGGAGATGAATATTATATTTTTCCCGACATGGCACAGAATGAAATTTGTTAACGGCAAAAGATAACGTAGATACATTAAAAATAAACTATCAGATCCCTGAAAAAAAGTTTTCCTGACTTTCCCTGACCAAATATATGGGAGAAAAAAATCCCTTGACATTCCCTGACTTATAATATAAAAGAAAGTCTAAATCCATATAAATATACGGATAATATAAAAGATATCTATAAATAATATAAAAAATCCATCTTTAGTTTCTCCAATATTTAAAGAAAACAAGATGTAAATAAAAGTTAGAAACTACTATATTTCATATATTGTCATATACATCGTTCAGGTAATATGTTTAAAAACAGCTGGAGAAAAAAACTAGTTTTAACCCTATTTGCCATGGACTTTTTTGGTATGATGTAGCCATGGGGGGACAGATTACACCCCCCCCCCCCCAAGATCCCAAGATCTAGAAGGAGTTATACAACCAAACTTTGTCCACTAATACTACAACACTTGATGTATGAAATTACATCATAATTATTTTGATGACGCCATTCCTACAGTGATGACGTCATCACATGACATTAATGGTACCGACTTTGCCGATTTTGATGATTTTCACGCATAAACAGCCCTAAATTCTCGAGAACACAATATTTTTTCACAAAACTTGGTGTACATACTATTGTTGTGATGCTCTATCAGAATTTGGCCACAAAAAGTATATTTGAGCAAGCTATTCTTGGTTTTTTAAAAATATTTCTTATTTTTACTTGATTTATCAGGCAAATTTCACCCGAAATTGGGCCATTGTCACCGTCCTGGGGGCTTAAACTTCAAGAAAATTGGTCAGAACATTCCTTAGTCTCTAAAACTAAAAGCCACAAAATATTAGGCACACCGGCTTTTTAAAAAAAGGTTAGCGGTGCAAAGTTTAACATACAAAGTTTAATAATAGGGTTAACATAAATCATAAAAAAGACTAATGGTCCCCGAGGTAAAATCAACATTGCTGATAAGTAATATGAACAATATTGATGTCACTAACAGTAACATCACAAGAATAATATCAAAACAGGTTTAGTTCACATGAGGCTTTCAGTACACTATCCAGTAATGGATTTTCACGTTTTATATGGAGGGCTTCTTTGAATAGATAGATAGATATATATTTGTTCATGTAACAACAATAACACATAATACAAAGATTAAGTAAATTGTAAAAAATACAAATCAAGAAAAAATAAATATGTTGCTACATAGAAAACACCAAAATATAAGAATAATCTAATGGGTTTCCTTGAAAAAAGTAATAACCATAAAAAGATTACGACGTAACAAAAAAACTTAAAATTAAAGAAGCTTTTGAGGAAAATTAATTATTAATATAAGAATCTAAGCAGGCTCTTTTGAAATGCTTTTTAACACAATTTGCAGAAGAAATAAAAGATTTATCTTTAAAACTATCGAAAAACCTTTTCTACTCAGAAGCTCCAGAAGAACGAAGGGACAAATTGCCAAAACGAGCTGATTTAGAAAAAGCTAATCTCAGGTGTCGGGGGGTGTCAGTTTCCGCAAAAAATGAATGATGAGAATAAAGTGAATTGGGAATTTCATGAACACAAAGTTTGTAAAAATAAATCAAATTATAACAACTAAAGATATCCGTAACTTTCCATAAATTATATAAATAAAACAAAGGTGAAGTTTCATCACAGGGTGAAGAATAGCTGATAAGGCGAACTACCTTTCTTTGAAGTACACTTAACTTATCAATAAGAAGTTTATTTGCATACTGCCAAGTTAAGCAGCCATATGATATATGGGAATAAAAAAGAGCATAATATACTGACAACAAGATTTCACTCGGAGCATAATATCTCAATTTGGAAATTACACCAGCACTTTGCGATAGCTTGCTTAAAAGATTGGTGATATGGACATTCCATGAGAGATGTTCATCAAAAAACACACCACTTGCAAATATTTTACAAGAGTTAATTTCTATATAGAAGGACTCAGGAAGATCAATTCTAGAAGACCTGTATGCTATCAGCTCTGTTTTTGATTCATTTATGGAAAGTTGATTAGCTCTTAACCAATGTATAATTGAATTCATTTCAATATTAATCAATGGTTGCATAGATAGGAAACCATTACTGGAAAAAAGAATTTTTGTATCATCAGCAAAATGAAACACATTGCCCAATTCAAAGACTTTATGAAGATCATTTATAAAGATCAAGAACGAAAGAGGCCCTAATGTAGACCCTTGCGGGACTCCACATTTAATAACTTGTTTAGATGACAAATTTCTGTTAATATCAACAAATTGTTCTCTGTTAGTAAGAAAAGATCTAACCCATTGGTTGCAAATCCCCCCTTAGTCCATAAAGCTCCAGTTTAATTAGCAATAAATTATGAGTGACAGTGTCAAAAGCTTTTTGTAAGTCAACTAGTATTCCGCACGCCACAGAGCCATTATCAAGTGTACTTTTGACAGTTTCAATCAGATCAATCAATGCATGGCTGGTTGAGTGTTTAGCTCAAAAACCAAACTAATTACTGTAAATTAGCTTATGTTTGTTTAAAAATGAATACATTCTTGTATACATACATTTTTCGAAAGTTTTACTGAATACAGAAAGTATCGAGGTAGGTCGATAGTTACTACAGTCCAAAACATCTCCCTTCTTAAATACGGGTAGAACTTTTGCTGTTTTCAAAAGAGACGGAAACTTACCCTAAGAAAATGACTGATTAATTAAATAAGATAATGGAACAGCAAGAGCGTTTATATTAGACTTAAGTATACTGACAGGTATGCTAACAGGACCAAGTGATTTACCATTTTTAAGACCGTTGATTATCTTGGTTATTTCTTCAGCAGTAGTTGGTGTTAAGAAAAGAAACTCCCTAACATTAATGTAATCCAAATATGACATGAAGTTATTGTCAGTTGGGGGTATCGTTTTGGCTATTTGTGGTCCAATAACAGTAGGTTATAGAATAAAAGTAGGTTATAGAGAATAGAAGCCAATAGAGAACAATTGGAGCATGTGTAGGATAATGACAGTTAATAACACTTTCTTTTGAGGTCGCATGTTCTATACAGTGTTCATGTAAATTTCAATCAGTATTACCTATATATTTTGCAGAACAACGAGGACAAGTAAACTGATAAACAACATTTAATTGTAGAAAAGTTGGAGTTTTGTCCTTTAAATTGGTATATTGAGACAATTTATTTGTTGTGAATAACGTTCTGAATCAGATATCTACATTTTCTTTAGTACAGTGGCGAAGTTTCATTTCTAGTCTATTTAATAACTGTTTGGACTGTTCACCCAAATAGGAAAGTCTAATCCAAATTGATATTTCGTTTTTGTTGTTCTTAGCAGTGGGTAAGGATGAAACTTTGTTATTAGTAGTGTTAATGGTTTGCTTAATCACACCTTTACAAACGTACCTAGGAAAGGCATTCCAAGAAGCAAACTTATATATTTTAGCAATTTCTTTTGAAAACTTTGCTTCACAATATAGTGCTTTTGCTCTTGTTATTAGACTGTGTATCCAAGCTATTTTATGGCACCAAGGAGTATAACTGTCAAAACTGACATACTGTCCCGTGTTTCAGTCTTTGCGATAAATCGAAAGTCCATCTGGAGCAATTTCGAGGTCTAAAAAGTGTGGTGTCACATTGTCAAATGTATCAACAGTAAAATCTAAGTTCTTGTCAAAGCCTTGCTTTGTGAACAATTTCTATATTTTCTGGTAGAATGAGGAGTAGCGTATCGTCAACATATCTACAATAAAATTCTATTAGCCCGTCATTTATTAATTTGGTGACAACCGTTTCTTCAAAATAGGACATGACAATATTTGCTACTTATGCTGACCATTGAGAAGATTGTTTGGGATGTTGTTGATATGATTGAATCTTTAACAGTAAATTCGTTCATTGTGAGCGGCGCTACTAATTTGCTTAGAAAATGTTGAACATTGTAGTGGGTACAACCAGTAGTATCTATGATTGGCCTTAATTTAGGTAACTCGGCATACATTTGATGAATCTTTGGTAAGCCATGTGCTCTGCCTGGTTTTGTATTTTGTGGTCTAAGTCTTAGTTCCTGACTTTCCCTGACTTTCCAGGAATTCCTTGCTAGGGCTACTTTTTCCCTGACTTTCTAGGATGCTATGAACCCTGACCATAGTTATGTAAAAGCCTTTATAGCCAAGATGTATAACCAAGCTAATGTTTTCATAATCAAGTTGTAATTCATTAATGACTCACCAGTTTTGATAGAAATTTGACAGAATGGTAGAATATCTAACCGAATATCTAAAATTATCTCAAATTAGTGTTATGTAATGAGATACATTTCAAATCAAACTAAAGCGAAAATTCTTAAACAAGTTTTATTATATACACTACTCTAAAATAATGACAATACTATGGCAAACTAAGCCTTTTAGTTTCTTGGAGACTCATTATAAGTGTACTTAAGAAAGGGGTTTTAGTTTTCAAGAGATAAATGATAAATCAAACTTACCTTGGAATAACAAAACCATGGCCAGCATTATCATTTTTTGGTTGCGGTCCAAACACTGTCTTCTGTTTCTGTTCATCGTTTGACCCTTTATCTTCCTTTTCCTGCAAAAAATAAAGCTTTTTAGAACTTTTTGAGATAAAAGCTAAAACTTAACAGAAACTTTTGATGCTAAAATGCTCAAAAAATTGTAATGGAGATACAAAAAATCAATATTTTCTTTATCTTTCTTTCCCACTGGAATCTGTATCAAAAGCGTTAAGGAAGGAAGAATTTATAAAAACTGGTTGATTTAGAGGTGTGGATAATTAAGGATTCTGATAGGCTAAAAAGGAATAACCAATTGATTAGTTTATAAGCCAAACTAAGAGGCTTTATTGGTTACAAAAAACATATTGTAAAGCGTCCGTAAAAAGATGCGTTAGGGGCAAAATAATTGCAGTGTCGGCGTTAAATGATGTGCCCAGGACAAAATTTAGTAAATTACAATTGTGATTGAAAATACTAGTTTTTAATGGTACAGAAAGTACTTTGCAACAACTAGCAATGTATATTGTTTTCTAAAGTAGTAAAAAAATACTAAAAAAGTAAGAATCCCATTGTCCACTGATAAAAAAACTTTCTAAAATATAATTGCAGTTCAGTTGGTTCGAGGAGAGTGATCAGAAATTTTTCTAACATATATGCATGAAAAAACTAAGCAGAAATGAATAAAATGTATGGAAGATGTATGGAAGTAACTAAGCAGAAAGAAAACTTTTAAATCATCTGATAGCACAGTCTACAGTTTTTAAAAGAATATTCTCAGCTGACTATTAAAGTTTTGCCAATCCCATCAGATCAGGTTGAATGAAATGTTGATAAAAATTGGACTAATGTATACCCAATGTGAAAAGTTATTGTATTAGATATAAAACTTATGGTTTCCCAAAATAAAATATTGAATAAAATTTTATAATTAAATACAAAATTTTTACAATGTGTTTTTGTTGATTTAAAACTTATGATCTATTTTCTCAATGTGCATCATTAAAAAGTTTATGGATGGAATTTTAAGAATAGAATGATTTAAGAATGGAAGTAAATGTTTGCTCAATTCCCAAGCTTTCACTTGCCATAACAATCCATTCAACAGTTATTTAAATGATCCATCTGCACAATATACCTTAATTTCAATGAGTCATACCTTGTAAATGTAAAGAAAACTTGGAAAGGCAATTTCGATTTTAGAATTTTGTAGATTGCTTCTACCTAACTGCACTTGATTTTCACTATCTATGCAAAACTCAATGGTAAAAGCAGTTTTCCCAATATACAAGATCATGCAACCAGAAATTAAAAAAAATATCCTTCAACCCCAAAATCGTGAAATCAGAAGTGTCATCATGATTTTGTAATTTGCCCAAAAGTATGGGAACGATATTCATAGGGAACAATAAAGTAAAGCATTTACAGTATTCTTTTATTAGATAAAATCTGCCCATACAAAAGGAGGATTCTAATATTTATACTGATCTGTTAGAGTGGTTAATACCAACCAATATTTATCCAAATTTCCATATTGTTTATTTTATTTCAATTTCTAATTTCTTTTGCAATTTTTTCAGTTGGTATTTTGTCTATGCTATTCACAATAGTGTTTTTTGAAATACTGTTCATTTTTCAAGCACAATAACATGTGATAATAAAAACATTTCCAATAAGCGTATTTATATAACCTATTGTTTGAAAAAATTTGTACCATTTAAAAAATAGAATCAATCTTCATTTGAAACAACAATGTTATGGTTACTCAAATGTTGCAAAAATAAATTTTTATATTATATAAAAAATATTTTTATGATAAGAAATATTTTTTGATGGAGTGGTATAATGTTTATATGATAAGAATTAAAAATGTTTGTGAAAGTTAAATATTTTTTTATGATAAGAATATTTTTTTATGATATGAATATTATTTTTATATGATATGATAAAGAAAATATTTATTCTATCAGAACTTTTTGATTATAAGAAATATATTGTTATGATAAAGTTACATTTATTATTTTGAAAAGCTATAATAGCTTTCCTATAGTACTTTCAATTGGTCTTTAATTTTCCATGCTTCTGGTCATCAAAGTTAAGTCTTGGCGCTATAATTAAATTTTGGTGGTAGCTGACTTTACTGCTCGTCCATAGTTCTATGGTCTAGGTTTTGAAAATTGCTGAATTTTGTCACCTCAAGGTCCCAAGTAATTTACTGTAAATGACGGTTAGCACCCTCTACCCAATAACTACCACTATCTACAACCATGGTCAAAAATATTGGCACAGTGCCGAGTTTTTTCAGTGTAACTCTGCACCACAAGCTATAGTTGATTGGCGATAGTCTTGGTTCGCAAGACAGCAATTTATCGCGCAATTTATCTATATGAGCCTTCAGCTCTTGGTTGAATAAGTGAAAACCACCCAGCTCCCTTCTTGGCTGTTTTTATAGCCCTTTAGGGTCTCTACAAAAGGGATTCACCAAGTTTGCCCTTTGGAAATTTGGCTACTCAAAAACTATATGTTCAATGAAAAGTCAAAATCTGAAAACTGCTCAGTTTTACCCTTTGTGACAAATATTTTTGCCCACAATTGTAGATAAGCGCCCTAGTATAAAATTAGTTTTTACAAGTGGGGGGTATGGTTTTTTCAAGGATGTATGAGGTCTTATTACACGTCTCAGCGGACCGAATATCAGCATAAAAATTTTCTGCAGTGGTTAATAGACATATAGCACAAAGGCAGGAGTGGTAAACAATCAGTAATTCATAAGGAAGAACTGGGTTATATGAATAGAAATTTGTACTGGTTAGATATTTTGATGTTTTATTCAAGATATGTCAAGATGAAATGTCATGGATGAGGCTTTAAAGGGATTCGGAGGTGAAAATATAAGTTGGTTTCATGTGAAAGAGCAGAAAAAATGATGAACACCAGTTTTTATTTCATCTCAATATGACTTTTGGTTCTCGAGATATTTGAGTTTAAAGATTTGTCACTTAGGGAATTTCCCTAAATAGTTGAAGAATTTGTGATGTCATCTAGCGTA